>PQWD01006284.1:0-60424 GCA_019425675.1 Leucinodes orbonalis
TACGTCCCCACTTATTCGTCCACGCCGGCCAGTGCGGATTGGACGATTTCACGCATAACATTTGAATTCGTTTGTAGGCGTGCGCAGGTTTTCTCACGATGTTTGATCACCAAAAGAGTATAATAAATAATTTAAAAAACAATAAAATAGTTTGGTACGTGACAGGATTTGCACCTATATCCTCCAGACTCCAGAGAAGGCAACAGTCCACATCAATGAGCCAATGTACGGTTAACTCATTAAAAATTGAATACCGGTGTCATTATTGCGTTACACAATACTATTAAACCATATTTCAAATAACCCCAACTGCGTATTAGGTATAACCATATGTGCTTGCGGCTTCATAGTGTAATCATCTAGTTGGCGAACTTACGTGTACTAAGCGCTTGCGGTGGTTTGTGAATTAGTTTTGCGACATTAGTCATCTTGGTGAAACCTACTTGTGCGACGGGAAGGCGTTTCGGTGTAAAAAAAATTAAAAATATATTCAAAATAAGGGTGCTGGTGTTATAATAATATGTTGATTGCAAGGGTTATGGTACCCTCAAATAATATGTGGAACGCATATTCACATGACAGAGATCCAGGCACTAAACTTGCATTTATCAAAAAAATATTCTTGCTTACTCGTACATATGCCACTGAGCTCTTCCTGGCTTTTAATATTATATGTGAGAACCTTAACTATATCATGTTTCATGATTAAACCATTATCCAAACTTTTTAATTAAATAGAAATACTGTAAGTAACGAGCAATCAATAAACGCATTACTGATGTTTGAAACTTGACATTTGCAGCGTATCAATGACTTTCGACAGCATCTTCTTCACATATTATCTGAGGAAGATGCTCTCTATTGCAAAGTTCAAAAGGTTCGTTTTTTTAAATAGGTACTAGCAGACAATATAACATACAAAATAAAACAAATGGTGTTTCCCATGTTACCTCGATTTCAAAGTGGAGAATAAAGGAAATTATGTTGTTTATTTGTTTTTTCTTTCAAGGATAATTTTAATGATCATTGTATAATTTATTTTGCTAACTTGAGTCAAGTTTTGTGAACGACGTCAAAGTACTCATGACTTTTACTAAAATACAATTAATCCTAAATTAATTAGTTCAGTATTTAACAGTAGAATTGCTTTTTTTCTTACTGCCATTTTTTTATTTTCACTGTAGACAGTGAGTCTTCGCGGTTCTTAAAAACAGCGTCCATTGCTGAACGAAGGCCTCGTCTAATGATTTCCACGCAAACTGATCGCAGCAATATCCATCTGCTTCCTGCCACCTTAACCCGGTTAACAAATAATTAATATATTGACGACCCATTTGACTACTACACCAAAGGTTCCGGTTTCGGTACCAGGGCAGTACAAACATTTATTTGCATGAACATGCCTGTTGGTAATGTTCTGAATGTATCTATGTATAATACGTAGGTATTTACAAAAAATGTATAACTATGTTTAGTCGTTGTTTAGAACTTAAAGGCCAATAATTAGTTTGGGGTTAAATGGCGCTCTTTGAAAGTCAGTGGACATTTATATTTATCTATTTTGTATTTATATGCAAATTCCAATTTCAAACCGAACAAAACCGGAATATACATTCCAAAGTGGTGTACATCCGCTCGACCACTGATCCGTCAAAACGTTGCAAATGCGAAGGAGTCAGTGATACGAAATGCAAAATTGAATCAGCCTTTGTATTCGCTGTGTATCGTCGAGGCGGTCTCATAACCCCGACCACTGCGGCTACATTCCATTTAACTTTATGGCGTTTACGGAACGTCACTCCCACATCCTTACGCCGAAACGAGGGTGCTTATGAATTTAATTAATCCTACGCGGGTTGATTTAAATACAATTACGTATACTTTAGTTGTAGGATAGCGGAATATGGACACTTGAGAAAAAAACTTGAACTGTTTGTAATTTTTTTTAAAGTCAAACATGGACATCGTTAAGGTACTTTGTAATATTATTATAATGATCACTGATAATGAAATCAATATCATGAGTTTTTTCTTAAGGTTAATTTTAAAAATAAATTGGCTTTCTATTCCTTCACCGTAAGAGCGTTCGATACATAATATAATTTAGAAAATTTGAAGACACATTGGTTTGTGGCGGAATTTGAACCTGAGCCCTGATCGGAAGTCAACAGTCCACATCATCGAGCCACTGTGAAGGAAAACATCGTGAGGAAACCTGCGCACATGTATGAAGAGATTTAAAGGTTGCGCGTGAAGTCGGCCAATTGACACTTGGCCCGCGAGGACGACTATGACCTATACACCCTTTACGCGTATGGTCGTGCCTCTCAGTAGGGCCGTTCAATGAGCTGATAATGATCTGTTCTATTCCTACTTCCATCACACTGTTTACTTCTGAAATATTAAATAGACATTCCATAACTTCCTATTTTATTCAATGTAACTAAAGATATAAACACTTAACAGAAACGTCATCGCAAATATCTCTAAAAAAAACACAGTAATATTGAACTATATAAACGAATTTTAAACAAAGTCACCGCTTAACCAAGTTTTGTGTTTACAGCATCAAACTAGACACCGGCTTACACCCCTAATAGACCTGTACACATTCATGATGCATCAATCTCGTTATTCACGGATGAATAAACGCAGGCGCTAGTGCGACGCGTGACTATCAATTACCTTCTGATGATTACACATCGACAAGGTGTTCCAAATTTAAATGATGCCTAAGGGGTTACCGCCAACTCTTAAAACAGTATTACTTTCATGATACGTCGGTATTTTTGTACCACAAAAGGCGAAGTAATATTATTTTAATAGATGAATTTAAACCCCCTGATTGCATATTCTGTAAGTTTTATGCAAGTAGGTTCTCGTACTCGAGCATCAGTGGCCTAATGGTGTGGACTGTTACCCTCCTACTAGGATAGGGCCTAGATTAAATCCCGCCACGTATCAATGTATTTTTAAATTTATTAAATTAAACGAACGTTATCCGACGCTCTTACGGTGAAGGAAAAGCATCGTGAGGAAACCTGCACCCGCCTGCGAAGAGATTCAATGGTTGTGCGTGAAGTCATCCAACCCAGACGACGATTAAGGCCTAAACAACCTAGACGGGTAGGTATATCGCTTATTCTGTTAGTTTTGTGTAGGTACTTATAAAAGAGAAGTTTTGTTCCAATTTGTTGTAGTATTTTAGCTCACTACTACTACTATTTTTACTTACTTACTCGAGCTTATTCATGATACCCAGTCATAGTTTGCTTAGTTGAAATGAACTCGAAAAAATAATCTTAGAGACCGTAAAAACACCAGTGGAGACCCCAAACAGATATCATTGGACTACCTTGGTTCACACAGTAGGAAATTATCTCAGCATGCCCCTTCAAATGGAGGCACGATATATATTTATATGTATTACAACTATGCTTTCTATTAATGGGTTCTGGGCCAACCGCCGCAAGCCACCGCGCGTTGGCGAGTTGCCAAAGTGTCGGTCTCTGTTCGGCAGCATGCACTTTAAATAGGTGAGGTAAGTTTTATTTATTTGAAAGGCTCAAGCTTGACAGACTGTCAGGTTAAAGATCCGTGAACCAAGATGGAGCGAGATTGCACAGGAAATACGTATTCACTCCTTCCTTAAATGTTTTTATCTTAGCTTGAGACCAAAAAGTTGAATAACTAATGTTTCCATACTGAACTCTTAATAATAAAACAATGGTTGTCAGAAACGAATTGAAATGAAATTGTATTTCTTATTTACATGATTTGTACAAAAAAAACGAAGCAGAATGGTGCTGGTTATATTGTTACCATGTTTATCAAATCGTAATTTAGATTTAGAAATTATGATATGTTTTTATTCAAAGTTCAAACTCTAATATAGAGATATGCTTATCACATTCTGTAGTATATTTTAGGCCTTAATCTAATAAATTATTAACCTTAAAACTGTTTAAATGTTCGTTGAAATAATATTGAAAAGCTTTTACAGATAGAATTAAAAAGAGGTCAGCGTTCATAATTCAATTAAGTCTATATTGGGACATGTGTATTATTTTCAAAGCAATAAAAGGTTTACTATGGTAGACTAAGCATATATTTAGGCCACGGTTTATGTGAGTCGACAAAATGTTTGCCCCAAACTCCTTTGAGTGCAGGGTTTCTTATACATGTATTAAAATACTAAATTAATTCAATATTTTTGTATTTGTTTTCCTTTTTGCCTTAAGGCTTTTTAAGATATTTTTTAAATGATATTTGAGTTGTCTTTATGTATAGTTTTAAATAAGTATATTTAATAAATTATGTATGTAACTTTTTAACATCAAACTAATCCTGGAAAAAGTGATCTGGTTGGGACTATGACAACGTTTTTTTAAACATTGGTTCTATACCAAAACTAACTTAATGACCGGAGTAATACCACTGCCTTTTATAAAACCAGCATTATACAATACATTTCGTTACAAAAACAATACACTACACTATTTCGGAAGAAATAATTTAATTTACGATAATTTGGAACAAAATAATATAATCCACACGAAAAAAAGGTAAAAGACAAGATAAACGAAAAATATCCTTATAAAATTAAAAAAAAACGTCATTTTCGGTCAAATGGGACTAAGTCAGCCATTCATCGGGGGCGTTAGTTACGTTTTATATAATATATCATTCATTTTTTACTCTCCCCTTTAAAATAACTTGTTTGCCTACCTTTGAAAATAAACACGGGGATTTAATAAAATCTCAGGAATTTTACACGACAGTCATCATCAGCAGAGAAAACTAATTTGTTTATATTTTTCATAAATGTTTTAATTTAAATTTGTTGCTAATATATTTATGTTAGATTACCAAATTATACTTACTCACTTAGTTAATAAGAAATTATATTATATGACGAAAAAATGTCTCGTTGACAACCCTAACCCACCCAAATCCAAGCCCACACTCGTATTCCCCCTTCTCATTATGTGAAAATGAGTACGCAACAACTTTTACGGCAATCATAATGGAGTGAGTTCACATAGGCATCCAAATTTCACACATTAATCGTATAATGAATAATGTGTCTGTGAGTTTCCTTCACGGATATATTAATCAATTTGACACCCCGTCACTGTAAATATAAGTTTTAGTATTTCAATGTGGGGGAGCCATGCTTTGGCATAATTTTTTGCAGTGCCTTGCGGTACATTTTTTTTAATAAAAAGTATCATATTCGTAATGAAAATTATGCTACGTAAAAAAACATAGTATATTTTATTTCAAATTTTACGGTATATATTATACGGACTCGTATTTATTAAATTATACGGGAGAACAATATTTTTTATTATGAAAAGTAGGTATCAATATTCCTTATCATGTTGTTAACGTGAAGGAATTTCAAAAAATATACAAATGAAGATCTTTTAAGATTTAATATCAACGCCTTTTGAATTTAATGTCTATTTAAAACTATATTATCTTCCTCGTTTCACACAACATGGCCCATCATAGTCTCATGCTTGAGAGAATAAGCATCTCATGTCACAACGGTCAAAGCATTGCCTGTGTGCAATAATCACATCTTGTGCGTAGTTAACTCAGTTAATCGCATAACTAACTATACCATGTTCTCACTTTGCATGATTGGTGCATTCCACATATTTTAGACGCTAGTTAGCACTTAGGCAATGCTAAGCCAAATTGAATCAAACACGATTATGCTGTTTACTGGGCTCAAGAAGGAACTTGAAACGCGTATTCTGATTTTTTATAGCTTCAACTATATCATCGGCACATTTCATGTCCCCTGGGGTATACGAGTTTACCTGTATAGAGTGTATAGGCCGTTCACGTTGGCCCAGTGCGGATTGGCTGACCAACTACTTTTATTATTATGATTTTCCTCATTTGATATGTGAACAAATATTCATTTTATTAACTACAAAAAGAGGTCGATATGCATAGTGTAGTGCCACAGCAAAAGTATGAAATTAGTTTATACAGATCCAAAAAGGCAGCAGAGTTGATCAGCTGCCATTGAGCACCCCTATTCAACAACTGAATCACGCATTTATAAATTCATTTAATATATACATGTCTCCTAAAATTTTGGTTACATTCCACCCGCCTATTAGTAAGTCCGATACTTTTTATTCTTAGCTTTTATGGTAGCCCTCCATGCTGATATACAAGTCTGCACCGACCAGTTCACTTGGCTATTTTCCAGTCTAAGTTATGCTGCAATCGCCTATTGTCTGCATTAATTGTGCAGTTATATTGTGAATTTATTTAGAACTAGCTCTGTATTTCGTGTTTTTACTTTTTGTAATATTTTTGTTTAATGTAAAATTATATATAAAATAGTCATCGTCAGCCCATTATACGTCCCCACCGAGGGGCACTAGCCTGCCCGTACGTGGGTGTATAGGCCTTAGTCGTCCACGTGAGACCAGTGCGGATTGGCTGACTTCACGCACAACCTTTGAATCTCTTTGTAGGCGTGCGCAGGTTTCTTCACGATGTTTTTGTTCATCGTCGGAACGTTTGATAAAGGAACATATAATTTCGAAAATTCAGAAACATATTGGTACGAGGAGGGATTTGAACCTGCATCCTCCAACAGTCCACACCATCAAAATATGGGATACGATCTTAATTGTATCGAAAAAATTATCGGCACAAATGAGACGGCCCAATCGGATTGGTACCATAGCCTCATTAACAACCGGCTTGAAATGACTAAAACCAGAGAGGTTTGCTATGTGTAGTGACTCAGGTAAATGGAGACCAAATATGCCGCCTTCTGCCCTTCTGTTATTCCCTCTATACATTTTCAGCACTCTGTTAAAAAATTAGGAATGACTGTTCATGGACGGTTGCGGTGGCGGAATCAGAGGTTAAACCGCTCGCTGTTTTCTCAAGAAATACAAAAGATCAAGCTATTGAAATTTCCAACTTAGCAACACGCTGACACACGAGCGCTACTAAACCATAAAACTCGAAAACAAGTCGGATACCAGCCACAATGGTATGCGAAGTACTTACGAGTTGCCCGTAATTTATTTTGCTTTGTGATTTTTCATCGCATGTCTGGGCCGGACCATTTTGTTCACCCACATTTCATTTGTGAGCGACACTTTTCATTTGAAATTCACGCGATCGTAAACTGTACGTAAGCAAATGTTGTATTTGATACGAGGTTTTTATTTAGTATTAATTGAATTAGTCCGCGATCCCGCTGCTGGCATTTCAGGTAAGTGTTTTTAGAAAACCCTTATATTTTAATACTTCGCTGTATAATAGGTTATAAAAACATTCACAGCTTGCAATCTAGTCATTATGGATTTAAGTGACCTATATGTCAATAAGTGAAGATCAGTTACTTTCAATTGATTACTCACGTATTTTTGAGTCATTCAAACTTGTGAGCAAACAATAAGAAATCTTGTTCCAAATTCACATCAGTTTCAATGTTCCTGAAGTAATAAGTAAACAATTCCAAAGGGTTTTAATATTCAACTGGAATATTTTCAATAGTTATTTATTTTAAATCTTTTGTTAAATATTCGAACCACCAACTCTTCCATAAATATGATCGGATTATGCTTACCGACTATAATTGGTGATTTGTACAAGTATTTTCATAAGCCCACAAAATACAGAAGCAAATAAACCTTTGTCATCATCAAATTTTATTCCGTGTAAATTTTTGGGCTTATGTATGTTATAATAAAAAGGAATCCCTTACATTCCTTTGTTGTATGTCTTTATCTATTTAGATATTATTGTCAGCT
This sequence comes from Leucinodes orbonalis, assembly GCA_019425675.1. Taxonomy (NCBI): domain Eukaryota; kingdom Metazoa; phylum Arthropoda; class Insecta; order Lepidoptera; family Crambidae; genus Leucinodes; species Leucinodes orbonalis. The sequence goes on from PQWD01006284.1 coordinate 7,800, forward strand.
CTTTATACGTCCCGCCGAGGGGCACGAGCACGTATAGGGTATATAGGCCTTAGTCGTACACACGGGCCCAGTGCGGATTGGCCGACTTCACGCAAAACCTTTGAATTTCTTAGAAGGCAGGCGCAGATATCCTTACGATGTTTTCCTTCATCGTAAGAGCCTCGGATAAACATAACTTCGAAATACATTAATATGAAGCGGGATTTGAACCTGCACCCTCCAGATTGGAAGGCAGCAGCTACCAACGCTCTTATCTATTTCGACAATGCGTGAAAATTTCGAATTCAACATGCGTACATTTGCGACCATTACTAGCTGTAAAGAAGTTTTACTCTTAAATCGCATACTTACATTATAAGCATACAGACGCATATGTTTGGGTATATATCAATAAACCAACATTTTATTCGGCTCCAATGGATATTAGCACAGACATCAGAATATACATTAGACTAGACAAGCCGCCAAGTTTGTAGGCAGTCCCAGTGTCGCAATTTCTTTTAGGTTCTTACCTGTGAAAAGTTATTATATTTCATAGTAAATTTACTGATTCATTGCGATGATGGTATGTTACAATTGCACAGGATGGCATTTTGGCAAAAACGGTAATTTTCTTTAATATTCGTGCGTCTTGACTCGTCTCACAGAGCGTAAACTGGTAACCAGTGTATGCTCGTTAAGCTTACAGTTGTCGCACTTCAAACGCGGCTTGCCCCATCTCCTGTATTGGGAAATCTGTGGATATAAGTAAAATAAACGAATACAAACATACAAATAGTAGCCAAGACGAAAAACTTAATTCCTTTCGATGCACCGGAACTTTTGATAGTATATTTCTCATCCATCTTTTAAACGTCCATTGCAATCTTTGCTTGCAATCGTGCGCACGGTGCGTGAAAGCTGATCGAGAATTTGTCCATTACGCAATTAATCAACCACCTCGCTAGGCGTGCATTCTGCAAATTTGTCAACCGCCACGATTTCTAATAAAAAGCATCTCTAAGCCCCCATGGGTGATCTCATTGAGGTAACAAATTTCAGTGTTCCGAACGCGTGCTCGATTTTGATAACAAAAACGTCTTTGTAAACAAATTGTACACGTTAATCGCTTTGTTGAGTCGTATTATAACGGTTTAACTCGTACGTGTTACGAATGAAATAACGTTATTTCTTATGTACCTTTGACAAAATATTTAAACAATGACGCTTTTAATTTCGGCTACACAAATTTGTTAGTTTGAGGATTTGTGATAATATTTGAAAAATAATTAAAAATAAACACAAGCCTTTCACACAGAATTTTATAAGCAAACGTATAAAACAAACCAGCATCATGATTTATCTTATCAACCGTTATTATACCTACAATATAGTATGGAATAGTTTAAAAAAATAATAAACAAGTTTCCCAGATAATACAATTCAATCACAAACGTCTTCATTAGTATGGAATTACCCACAGAATCTGAGTAGTATAGTAAGCTACTATAATGAATCACCGAGCCGGTCAAACCAATTTGTTTAAAGGCCAACATTTTGCAGTTTACACCGAAAATAATTTGGTAGTATGTTTACTGTTCTGTGGCAATGATATTCTGTATATATAAAGGCACATCCGTGCCTCAAAAACGAACCGCCGAAGAGAGTCCAGCTTGTACTCTTTTGTAAATGTGTTCGAAATTCGAAATATGTGTATGTGTGCTGTCACTGCATTCAGAACACTTTTTTCGATTGTTTTGTAAGCATATCACGAATCCATACTTTTTTACTTCATTGTTCTGTGGTATAAATTAAGTGTAAGCCTCATTTGCGCGAATAAATATTTTAATTATGCTTACTATTACTGGAAGCGTAATTGTTTCACCCTCACTTTATCGACGTTTAAAATAGTGAAGCATTAATTTTATTCAATTCAATAAAATCTATAACTGATCGAAGTAAATACGACAATTAGGGCAAGTGACACTGCGCTCAATCACTAAAAAGCTGGCTATTATGAGATCATGGATATAAACTCTTCAAAAATAGTAAGATTTTATTAACATTTTAGAACTATTTTTATTATTTCTAAATTCCGCAGAAGCGGCCTGTGATAGCAAATTGGAAATCACTACCCACTAAGGGGGTCGTATGAGGTTTCTAAGGGAAATAATAGCAGCAGTATCATTCTGTGTACACGGATAATACTGCAGTTTTCCGACTGCCCCAGCATGGTGACTACGGGCATCCCTCTTTCCTAGCAAAAAAACATCTATCAGTGGAAGTTCCTCTATTCCAGGCCACGAGTGGTCGCAGTAACGGTTGGGTAACCTACGACGCAGGTCCGTTGCAGATTGGGAAGGTTACTGACTATCATTTTAAGATAATAGCCAGGATCAGCAGCAAGGCTTAGCTTGGTCTCCCAAATACGTAGGAACATCGCTAAAGTTGGAACGCGCTACCCGCTACTCTATCTAGCCCTAGAAAATATAATTCAAGCCTAAAAAACACAAGAGTTGGTGATATGTGTTTCTTAATTTATGGATGCTTTACTTTCAAAACAAACAAAGAGTACAGAAACGGTTACCATTACGTAAAAGGATGTTTAGTTTGTTCTTGAAATTTCACATTTTTCATGCAATCACAGTAGTTGCGTCCAATCGCTCTTTGAGAGAAGAACTCAGCATGGCTCATAAAGTGATTGTGTATTTTCTTTCTTTGATGTTTATTTTCAAGATTGTTGTGGTAGGTATAATTGAATTGCGTCCACTCGATACTTTGTAAGAGCATTCAATACGCTCATTTTATTGAATAATTCATTTTACCGTTACCGCACTCATAGTTGAAGTGGATATTTTAATAGTACTGTAAGTAATGAATATGGAAGTTTTCTGTTGTGATTCGTATTATACTGATAACAAGACGCTTTTTATGCATTTTCGGCTGTTGGCTCCTGATGGGTTTAACAGCTCCACTGGGTAAAGTAGCGTTCGTAGATGGTTCTCAGATTTAAAATAAATACAACAAGCCTGAGGGTGCTTTAGAGAAACACTTACCTCGGCTTCGGGCAAAGAGAGAAAGTTAGACTTTGATAGGAGCATAAAGGGGTTTTCGTAGTTCGTGTTTGTTATAATAGAAAGTGATCAAGGGACTGGTTGTACCTACGGTGATCTATGGACCTATGGTGATCTCCGGCATGCCGGTGGAGGCGCAGCCTCGGCCTTAAAATGTGTGATGCGTTATCCTCACGATGTATGCGCTTCTGCCGTCGCAATGGTGTTTATTATAGGAAAGCAAAACGCTTGAACATTTAGTTTCTTTAACGGTGTCTCGGGAAAACAATAGAAAATTATTTATTCTTCGGGGGCTTTTGTCCGCTAATCTTTTAAGAGGTAAAATACAGTATTAATATAAATATTTTTGAAAATATCTCAGACTTTTTTATTTTCATTCATTTTACTCCCACTACTACAGGAAAAAACCCTTAACGTGCATGGTGATAACATAATATTCCACGTTGCAGGTACATTCTGCGTTCTACGACAGAAAAACTTTGGACGGAATGGTATTGAAAATGCTTTGGACAAAAGTGTACGCTGGAGTTGACCCAAAAATGAAAGAAAATGCGATTAAACAGTTAAAAAAGACGGGAGACTACGACAAGCTTATAAACCATTTAGTGAAAGTGAAAAAAGGGAAAGTTCCAAGAATTCTAGATTTACTTGCTCAGATTATTATTGCTTATATGGCTCCGTGAAAGATTACAGTCGGATAAATGACATCTTGTGTTTTTAATTATCTTCTATTATTAAAATGCAAATAGCCTCCTTTGATGCCTTTGTTCAGTAGTGAACGTAATATGGCTGTAATGCTGCTGATGACGATAATTATTAAATGAATCATAATGCATGACTTCCCAGTATTTGAAAATGTTCCGATCATTAATTGTGAATAATTAAAAATAATCTTCGCAGACATGCACACAGCGCCATCTAGATCCAAACTAAGATACCAGCTTGTAGTATGGGAAGTAAACATGGGATAAACTTATGAATATAATTTTTAACCACATGACACACAATTTGTGGAAACTAACATCAATAGAAACAGACATGTTACGAGATATAGTACTTATTATTATTTTAAAGAATAACAAGCAAAATTATCAAAATCATTTGTATACAAATGCTTTTAACCAATGCATAGTGTATTAAAATTTAAATACGGGCCATCGCATGTTTTTTGCATCCAAGTATTTATTGCAAACAACATTCAATATTATATCATAATGAAAATCAGTACCGAAAACTGTCACCATATTACGTATTGATTAAGCTTTAATTGTAATCAACACTTTATGCCCGCTTTATACCAATTAACTACGACAAACCGCGTATTTATTTATTTTGCAGCACCTCGCAATTGTTTAACACAGTAGTCTATATCGAAGTGATGAATAATACTGAACATTCAGTGTTCTATGACAAACACGAATTGCGATGCCCGGGCTCACTTATAACCCATTCGGGTTCAGCAACGTTTGATTGAATATTACTACTAACACCGAAATGTGTTATGTGTTATTGAGAGTGTTGTACCGAAATAGGTGTTTCGAGGAATGTGGGAACCATTTTACCTCGTTCTCAATTCTTCTAATTTAAATGCTTTAATAAGAGAATATTGTGTCTTAATAGTAAAATTTAATACTACATTACAACATTCGTTCTGTTTTATGGTAGACTAGCTGTTGCACCACGGTATTTATATTTATTGGAAAACAAACAGCATTTTAAAATACATTTAAACAGAATTATAAATATACATTATGCCAAAAGAGTTTCCATGATTTAACATCGGTAAAAGTTGAATAAACTGTTTCCTTTTGTCAAAGCTTCGTTATTCAACAATACTAGAAGAAAACTAAGAGAATGAAAATAAAAATAATACAAAAAAAAAGAAAACAAGATAAAATCCGCGGTATACAATTTTCTCACGCAGTTAAACATAACATGATATCTTGAGGTGTGGTCTCAACCAAGATAGTGTTTAGGTAACTTCAAAATCTTATTTGATCATACTTATTTTCGCATATTCTTATAAAACTAAATGTATAATTAATGCTAAAAAAACTAAATGTATAAAATTCACTATGCCCAATGTAAGGCAGGTCGAGACCAATATAACTCTAAATAATGATCAAGTGGAGCTAGTGGACTCCACTGCCTTCCAAGGCATAACTTTAGATTCAAAGCTGCAATGGGGGCCTCACATTGAATCCCTGGCTGGTAGACTTAGCTCAGCAGCTTATGCTGTTAGAAAGATAAGGTTCTTGACAGATATAGAAACGGCAAGATTGGTTTACTTTAGTTATTTTCATAGTGTCATGTCGTATGGTCTACTGTTGTGGGGCTCGGCTGCCGACATTAATACAATATTTGTGCTACAAAAAGAGCTATTCGTTTATCTACAACCTTAGACCACGTGACTCTCTTAAGGAACTTTTAAAGAAATAAATATAATGACTGTAGCATCGCATATATTTATGAAAATTTAATTTATGTTCGTAAATACTATAACACAATTTTAATACTAGGAATAAAAACAAACTTGCTGTTCCGAACTTGAGACTACATAAAATAGGTAAATATTTTATAGGAAGATGTATAAAGTTTTTCAATAAGGTACCGCAAAATATTGTAGAGTTGCCCTTTGATATGTTTAAAGTTAGAATCAAACAACACCTTTCTAAAAAAGGGTACTACACTATTGTGATAAAAATCCGTGGTCTTAAACTGCTCAGCTATTTCAGTGTTTATGATATATTGTTACATTAAGGAATTGTTTTTAAAAAAGGCTACACTGTTTTGTTTTCTTGAGTGCTTCTTTCTCAACAGGCCAAACCACTGAAGCGCTTTTTTCAAAGCATCAAAACTCATATTTTTAGTTTAGTAATTTAATCGTTTTTTATTATATTTTTGTATATTTTTTGACGTTCATAAGTGCTTTTTGTAAGCCTAATTTGACTTTGATTCAGTTTCTTGTTTACTATTTAAAATATTGCAACAATATGAACTTGAAGTCTTTCTCAGTGTATTTTATGAAACAAAGCACACATCTAGTCGAGTCATAAACGTGAACATTCATAATAATGTTTGCTTGTTCGATACTATAATAACACTACACAAGCTGTGTAAACTTCCTGGCTAAGTGATTGGTCTGATATTATAGTCTTATTTTGACTTGCCCGTAAGTTGTGCATTGCTACTTACGCTACATTGAGCAGATGTTCATGAGTGTTATGCCTTATAAAGTTCAGTCAACTTGACTTGATTTTATATTATCCTAAATAGCTGAAAACTATCGTGGGGTATCAAACTTGACATTTATAATATCCTACTACTAGCTGTTACATTCTAGGCCCATTCTCCAACATCAGACTTTCAGAATCTAGCTGCTGTGAAACCAAAAAAATGCCGGTTGGACTAAGATATATATATATATATATATATATATATATCGATAGCTTTTTGCGTCTTCTTTCATTATGCGTACTGCTAGGGAATGAAATGACCTGCCTGCGTCTGTGTTTCCGGCCACATACAACCCCGTGGCATTCAAAAAACGAGTGAATAGGATTTTTCTGGGCAAGCTCGCTCCATCTCTTGCACGTCTCTTCCCTTAGGATAGTCTGTGCTCAAGAGTAAGCCCATCAGATATAAAAAAAGCTGAGACTTAACTTGTACTTCAAATTGTAATTCAATAAACTGTATTAGTGCTGTTGGTATTTAGAATAAAAAAAAAACTAAATGTCAAGAACTATGACTACCAGTTATGGTTGTATTTTTTGTGATGGCCTTTTCTGGGCAAGTTTAGGCACACAAATTTGTGCACGACAGTCATTTTATGCGTACTACCCGTACTAACATACGCAGCTGAGACATGGACACTGACTGTGGGATTGGTTCACAAGTTCAAAGTCATTCAACGCGCAATGGAGCGAGCTATGCTTGGAATCTCTCTTAGGGATAAGATTAGAAATGATTTAATTCGTAAGAGAACTAAAGTTACCGACATAGCCCGCCGGATCAGCAAGTTGAAGTGGCAGTGGGCTGGTCACGTATGTCGCAGAATCGATGGCCGTTGGAGCAGACGAGTTCTGGAGTGGAGACCGCGTCTTGGCAAGCGTAGCGTAGGACGCCCTCCGGCCCGATGGACCGACGACTTGCGAAAGGTCGTTGGTGGAAGCTGGATGAGAAAGGCGGAGGACCGGGATGTCTGGCGCAAAATGGGGGAGACCTATTTCCAGCAGTCGACTGCAATAGGTTGAAAAGAGAGAGAGATTTTCTGGGTTGTCTGGACGCACAGGGTATTCACTGCTATTTGTATATATGGAATGCCACCACTGCACGAGGACCCAACATAGAAACTTAGGTAAGAAGCCTAGTTCTTTACAATTATATCTTACGAGGCATAGACAGTTTATAAAGTATGGATTATAAAAACATTGTACAGAGAGCCAAATTTATTTTCATAAAATCTAGCCCATCATTCACTTAGAAGTTTCGGTTAAAAATTCAACTCGTTCAACACCCATGCCCCAGTTAAATGAAGTGGCAGTATTTTCCTGAAATACAAAGCCGTTATTAGGTGTGCAGTCACAGCACAATATTGTTTGTTCAAAATACTGCGCTCTGGTCATATTTACTACATAGTGATTTTGGATTCCTACTATTTTCGTACAGACAATATTGTAAATATTATACGTATACTATGAATATAATATAATACTCGTAGCGTATATTATGAATATAATATGGATGCGTTCACGCAGAGATTGTAAAGATATGGGAAAAATGTATACAAAAACTTCATAAATATCCAGATATTCACACAGCTCAATCTAGCTCCAATTTCCGCAGAAATTGATTATAATTATATATGTCTAGTATCTATTACAGATACAAGACCATTTGGTGTTGCGGTTGAAAAGTTGGCTGCAACACCAAGGATTCCGGGTTTGATCCCCAGGCAGTACAAACATTTGTGTGCATGAACATATCTATTTGTAATGGTCTGGGTGTTTTCTATGTATAATATGGATGTATTTACAAAAAAAAGTTAAGTATGTTTATCCGGGTACTAAACCCATAATACAGGCTTCACGCTTAACATGGCGCTGTGTGAATGTCAGTGGATATTTATTTATATAATTATATTTGTATCTTTATTTTCAAATGTACATAATTAAGGGCAAATTGAGTTACCTACGGAAGAATGACGTAGTCTATGTAAATAATAATCTTCTATAGTATTAGAGAGCAATAACGAAGCGAAATATATTTTATATTATGATGTTTATTTAATAACTATATATAGTTGATTTTCTATTGTGTTTAATATTAATTGACAATTACGTGCATTTTAATGTATACTAATAAATTGAGTTACAAAAATGCCTTAAGCTCTAATATTACTTTTCGAATTTTACATTTATAAAATAAGATTGATAATTTAAAGTTTTTACGAAGTCCATTCAGATAATCCAGTAAGTTATAATGGAATGACAAAACTTAATTAGATATTTCAGTTCTGTACTGAGGGATAATCGACTTAAGTAAAATAAAACCCATTTTTCACACACAACCTTTGAATCTCTTCGCAGGCGTGCGCGAAGGATACCTCACGATGTTTTCCTTCACCGTAAGAGCGTCGGGTAACGTACATATAATTCCGAAAATTCGAAACACATTGGTACGTGGCGGGATTTGAACCTCAGCCCTCCCGACAGGAGGGCAACAGTACACACCATTGAGCCACCCACGAACTTATTATTGTGTCTTAATTGTTGGTAGAAATTCTGATTTGGTATTCTATTACTTTTTTGACGTTCGTTTGGTAGTTGACGTAATGGTAATATATAACTATTAAGAAGATAGAGATAGATTTAGCGCATTTTAAAATTGGCTGAATGAAAGACAACGGTATTGCAACTAGGACATTCAAAGCTGCGATATGCTTTGTTTATACCGTAAATGGTTTATTTATTTAACAATGGTAAGTATATGAAAGCAGATATAAAGCTTTATGATCATGCCATCACGTATTACACGTGATGTCATTTAAGGATAACAAAATAATTCGTGGCCTAAAACATTAACACGACTCGACGACATCTGAATTAAAAGTTTGCAAATGTTTTTGTTATTGTTTGAAATTTCATAAAAAAATAATAACATTAAAATAGAAAATTTCAAATTGTTACAAACGTATGATGATGATATTTCGAATATTGCTGTATTGTGTGCAAATAAGCCTATGTATTAATTGAAATCGGAAACACAAAAACAAAGAGAAATATATCCAATAAGGATTGGCAAATAAAATAACGAAATTCCAGTATATTTCGTTCTATATTTATGAGACTAATTAAATATAATTAACAATAATTTTCATTTGATTAGTATATGTTTGAAGATAGAAAGGCGAATATAGTCTTGCGAATTCAAGTTGATGAATTTTATACTCTATATATTGAAGTGAACTAAACAATCTGTTTCATCACCTGATTATTTGTTATAAGCCCATAAAACATGCAGTGATGCAACTAATAATGTTTTAGAGATTATTAGTATGATCTGGGCTGAAACAATGATATTCTGTATATATAAAGGTAGATACGCCATCCGTGCCTTAAAAACGCCCGAAGAGAGTACTGTTTGTATTCTTTTGTTTAGGTGAATGTGTTCGAAATTCGAAATTTGTGTATGTGTACTGTCACTGCAATCGGAACACTTTTTTCGATTGTTCTGTGAGCATACCACGAATCTATACTTTTTACATCATTGGGCCGAAACAATTTTTTTTATTCGTCGGTGGCGCAGTGCTTGCCTTCCAATCTGGAGGGTGCATGTTCGATTGGCACCGCGTAGTAATGTCTTCTAAAATTATATGTACGATTATCGGGTAGGCTCGTCCCCTGGCACTTACAATGAGCGATGATAATATTTGTGTACATATTGCTCGGTTGAAGGCGTGTATTTCAAAATTAGAGCCGAGAAAGAAGATAATAATTCTGTATTAGATTTCTTTACTGCCGCAAAGATCACAGTTCAACGTCTATTCAAATTACTTAGCCGTCGTTTCTTACAAATTAAATCGGCATACTCCGTTGAAAAGATATAATTAACTGTTGTTCACGCTGTCGCCAAGGGCGGGGCTGAAGGGATTTTGTAATTTTTATTCGAACCAACTAAGTGACTCTCTGAATTTCTATTAAGTAATCGTAATCTTATCTGTGACTTGGATTTAATTGGTAATTAATTTATCGTTTATGCTCTCATAAGTTGAACAGTATGGTCCTATATATGCAGGGCACAGATATTTTCACAAAGCATAGTTATGTGAAGATTGGACCATAAGATAGTCAGTAAAAAAAGTAAAAGCTTTTCTTTGATCTTCAACAGCTACGAGTACCATTCGCATGTCGTCATTTGCTACGCTTGCCAAGGGCCGATTCTCACTAGACTTAACACTTTCTAAGCTTTGATATATAAATAGAAAAGCTGATCTGACACTTAATTTATTTTAACGTAATAAACTAGCAATTTTTGCCGTGACAATTCACTATTTAAAGAATAGGCTTCTATCTACAAATGTTAGGTTTGTCTCCTTATTCTGCTAAATATTTTATTTCTGAGCCGATTTTATTTTAACCTGCAGTAACCAATGGCGTAAAAACTTACTACTACTTATGCACTTTTTACTTATAATAATAATACCTAAATATTTATTGCTTCTTCACAAGTTACCATTTCGACATGTAGTCCTTATTAGCTACTTACAATACACAATTTGTTTATGACATTAAAATGTAGCAGCATCTTAGATTATGATAATAGTATGCCGTTATTGTTGTGATCCAAAATTATGATAAGGGATTAACTTATTTGTGAAGCAAAAATATTATTACAACAATTACTTAACTTGAACTCGAAAAGGGTACTCACGATGTAACTGCTAAAATTGGGGAAAATGGAGGCATCTAGGTAGAAGACAAATGTAATCTCTGGCGTAATCTGAATCATAAATTTTAATATTATTTAAAGAAAGGTTTCCTTTTAGCAAATGTTTAAGTACTCAAGATAATAAAGTTCTCCGAAAAAAGGCGACAATAAACATGAAAATTTTCTTGAACTGAGCTCAGCGTTACACACGATACTAAAAGCCTAAAATCCCAACGTAAACTGAGTATCAAATTATTTTAAGTGTCAGCTTACTCCGAGACAGTCAATAAGCCAACGTATTGCATATTTTAAACGGTAAAAGCTTAAGCACGGGTGATTTATAAGATGCTCATCGAAACGTAACCGAAGCATACAATTTCACTTAAGGCTGTGTTTAACTTCAGAAAAAACGCGCCTCATTGCCACTAAAAGGGGAGAAACGTGAAAATGCTAGAGTGTTCATTCGTATTTAAATCTTATATGGTATAAGGTAAATCAGTAATTAATTAACATTTTGTGATGTTGCGTGCACTTTTAGTTTACGTAGTAGGAACTTTGCGTAAGTAAAACCCTTATTATTTTTGTATAGCCTTAAAAATAATTACAATTTTGCTTACCATAATTTTTCCTCAATATGAAAATTAAAGTGCAAGCAATGTTACAGGATTATATGGTATTATCAAACTTATCCATATTTATAATACTAGTTTTGTTTGAATTGTAATGACTAATTGTAGAGCGTCGGTGGCTCAGTGGTGTGGACTGTCGCCTTCCTACCGGGAGGGCTGTGGTTCAAATCCCGATACGTACCAATGTATTTTCGAAAATATATGTACGTTATCCGACGCTCATACGGTGAAGGAAAACATCGTGAGGAAACCTTCATGCACGCCTGCGAAGAGATTCGAAGGTTGTGTGTGAAGTCGTTCAATCCGCACTGGGCCCTCGTGGACGACTAAGGCCTAATCACCCTAAACGGGTAGGCTCGTGCCCCTCGGTGTGGACGATTAATGAGCTGATGATGATGTAATGACTAATACTGCTATTATCTGCCATCATTTATTTTCACATTTCATAAGACGAGAGTGACGAGAAGATAGAAAACATCTTTAGAATAGATCCGTACCCGAGAAAGAATAAGATTGGTAATTGTTTTATAATACTTCTAAAATATACTTAACGATGGAAAATGATCCTCTTAATTAAGATTATTTGTGCTCATAAGGAAGACACAGTTTAGTTTTATTACTTATCCTCTTTGATTTCCATTTCATTTTTGCTATTTAATAATTGACAGCAATAAAATACCTGTTGAACAAATACCTATTTAAGGACAACCAACATAATGAATTGTAATCTCATTTATAATTAAACGCAACAAAACAAATCGCTGTTATTTAAAGGCTATCACGATATGCACCGATTTATACATTTTGAAGAATCAATATACAACAATATGAAAAGTAGATACTGCAACCATTTAAGCCACATATTCGAACGCGTTCAATCGTACATACATTGAAAATTAGTCATTGTAAAAAGTTCACATCTAAAAAAATCTAAAAAAATACAGACAGCGTTCAACTATTATTTGGTGCAAACAAACATAAAACTTTATAATATTACATTACAGCCAACGAGAAAAGTTAAAAAAGGTAAACCTACATCCCGCAAGTATGATAACTATTGTTGGATAAAACTTGCCGGCTCCCAAGCCTAAGCTAGCCCCGTTTAAGGCAATAATTATGCATTACATTCGCTCAGTGTTCTCCAGAGTTGTCTGCATTTATGGAGATTTACTGTAACTTCACAAACTTATTGTGCCTGAATACGAGGCCAGGCCGACTTCTTGCTACCAACATTTATTACAAATAATGCTGTTGATAAAATAATTTTGGACTGCGCAAAATATTGTGCTAGTAAACTGTTTCGGTTCGTTGACGGCGGGGCACTATATTATCTTATGTTCCGAAACGAACGTTGCAGTATGTTATTGTATTATGACATTGGAAAATAAAACAATTAGTTTCTAACGCGATATGTTTTGCAGCAGCTTTGTATTTCATGCTTTGGTATAAAAGTAGTGTAATGCTGCAGCTAGCTTTGCAAGCTAGCGGCATGTCTCTTGCCTATTTTTATCGGTTATATTCGGGTAGTGAGCACAGAAATGGCATTCTAATATACTGACGATAAAACAATCTTTTTAGGTATATGCGGAGGCTCCCCGCATATGAAAATAACCTTAAATTTTTGATAATCGACGTAGTAACCTATAAAAGAAAAATCACGGAATGTGGAAATAAATTTAAGTGAATCTTTCAAAACTGTCCAACAATAAACACTTTCAAATACGTTACTAACACTTAAATAAAATTAATGGATTAATTTAATTAAAGTTTGTAATACGATCCGTTCTATTAAATATATAACAAAAGGCCTTTCATAAAAAACAAACCTTAAAGAATATGAAAAACGGAGAAACATGTTTTCATAATAATTTGAGCCTAAATGAAATCATTTTATATCGAAAGCGGAGTACACAATAAGCGAATTTGAAATATTGACATGAGGCGAAGAGCTTTATCCTATTTAATTGTCAAAGTCATTCAAATTGATTTGAATACCATTTGACACTACTTACATCAAATATGGTGTCATTTATGCTACATTAGTTCTTCATATATAAATTGCATTATTTCTGCTTCTATTTTATTATTTTATTTTATTTTATAAGGTTCACCAACAAGTGTTACAATAATTCTTAACAATAATTGCATACATATTTCATTTCTACATTTATGTCAAAATAATTAAAAACAATACAATCACTTCTATCTATCTATTCAAACTATCGTAGTCCAATGCTGGACATAGGTCTCTTCTATTCTGCGCCAGATATTCCGGTCCTCCGCTTTTATCGTTCAGCCTTCACCAGCGACCATTCGCAAGACGTCGGTCCATCAGGCCGGAGAGCGTCCTACGCTACGCTTGCTGACACGCGGCAATTGTAATACAAACACTTATTGTTTTCAAATTATACCTAATCATAACTCGATAGACCTTCATTTTATGAGTTGTAATTTCTTTATTTATTGTCAAGGGAAACATATATAAGTTTAGTTAATATAAATCACACAAACTAAAAATACACAGAACAATAAAGTTTCCACAGATACATAATTCAAATAATCCAAATGTGAGCTCAAGAAGAATACTACAAATCCCCTATACAAGTGTAAATAAATATACAAATATACACTCATTAAAAATTGCGATGTAGGTATGTATCTTCTACAAATTTTTAGTAGCCATTTTCCTTTTAAATTGTCAATATGACATAGCAAAAATATCAATATGTGAAAAATAAGTATTGTAATGCAGGTTTTTTGGCTAGATGTAAGTATTATCTCTAGTGCAGATGGATTGTAAATTGGGTTTACGCAGTATGAGACAGTATTAAGACCTTCGTCGTCACCCTCTCCAGGTCCGACCATCCACTACAGTACGCATACCTTGGTAACTTGTTCTGGTTTCCACTCCTAAGCACGTCTGATTGAGCAGTCATTGGTTCTGAGACCTAAGGAAGTCAGTGTAAACACAGAACACTGCCATTCCGGCTGGTTTAACTTGCAAGTTAAGTAGGTAACTTTGGTTCTTAACAAATAACATCATTTCTTATGTTATACCTGACAATGACAGTAAAGCAAGGCATCGAAGCTGGCTGCAGCTCTATTGCCCATATGTTGACTTTAACATTGGCATCGTACAAATCATCGACAATAAAGACACAATATATCTGCTTTGTTACAGTAATTATGGAACCTGTTATGGTATGTGGTGGAGGGTTCTGAATTACAGGACTTGTCATAGTTCAGCCGACCATAATTTGGTTCATAAGACACAATGTATTTCCAAAATACTGTAAGATTATGGTGATAAAAATGAAAAAATATTATATAACACTAGCTTTTGCATTAAATTCGGGATAACACGGTACTTACATTTATCACTATACATAGGATTTCCCCTCCCTCCAACTTTAAAGGTTCGGGTCAATTTCAGAATTTTTTTTAGCAAAAAATATGTTATAGTTAGCTAACCTTAAAAGATAGACATATGCTGTCGCGACTTTTTGTAGACCTTAAAAAGAAGAACAATACTCTCATACATGACTTTTGTGTAACTTTAACCGTTTACTCAGCGTACGCAGCGGAAGCTCCAAGTATGAAAAAATACCCCCGATTTTGAAACATTCTTCATTGCTGCTCCGCTTCTATTACTCGTAGCGTGATGATATATAGCCTATAGCCTTCCTCGATAAATAAGCTATCTAACACTGAAAGAATTTTTCAAATCGAACCAGTAGTTCCTGATATTAGCGCGTTCAAACAAACAAACAAACTCTTCAGCTTTATATATTAGTATAGATATAGATTTGAAAAAATTACATCATTAACTTTCAAAACCGGAGTTTATGAAAAACTTTTAACTCGCTACGTATTACTCATAAAAGTTTTAATATGAAGACATCCTTCCGCTTAGGTGTATGTGTTAAAAATGTTGGAATACTTCTAGAATGCAGGCTTATGATAGAATAATGCATGTATGCATATCACAGAGCACCTTAAGAGGGCCCGGTTTATGACTTTTATTTAAAAGGCACTTTCAGATGCGTTGAGATAAGAGCATATTAGATTCTGAAGCACTATATATTACGTCATATCATAGATAATTTAATATTAAATGTATGAATAACAAGGCTAATAGTACTGGACGACCCATGTGGTGTAATGGTCGAGGTGTCGGCTACTACACCAAGGGTTCCGGGTTCATTTGGGTCCATGAACATGTATGTAATGTCTGGTCTGGGTGTATATGTATAATATGTATGCAGATATATATATAACATATATATATATATATAATTACAAAAAACATATATTAGTATGTTTATCAGTTATTTTGTAACCTAACTACAAGCTCTTCGCTTGATATAGGGCTAGATGGTGCTGCGTGAATGTCAGTGAGTATTTATTTATTTAAATGTCATTGTCATCTAGTGGTTTGGAAGATGGTTTTAGATTGCTGTATGATCTGTATGTCGTAGTTTCGAATCCCATGAGAAGACCGCAATTGTGGAAGTAACTAAATGCATTTTTTTCAGTTCGGCTAGTACGCAGGCATCACATAAGTGTCCGAAAAGAAACATGATTCCGTACATCGGACGGCACGTTAAGCCGTCGGTCCCTGCTACAATCTTATGGTAGAAGTCATTCTCCAATGATAAATGAAATTAAATTAAAATGAAATGAAAAGTGTTTTTTTTTTTTTTGAACACTTGAATGTCAAATAAAACTACCACTAGTTCGGACTGCAGTTTTCCACTAAGAAGAATCCAGCTAGAAATTCACCAGCTGATAAGTAATTAATTGTATATTTTTCTTGAATAGTGAGAAATAAGCAAACAATTTATTAACACCCACCAATTCACATTGGTTGTAGACTAGCTGTGTGGTAAGGCCTCTTCCTGGATGAGTGTGGAGATAATATGGTATGGAACAGCTGATCCGAAAGCTCAGAACAGACTGTATTTGCGCCGCACAATTGTGGGACTCGATTTCACTTTTCAAAAGGACATTATCAATTTGAAATGCATTTAGAGCCATGACAATGTCAACATCATTAGTTCAACATCATTAAACGTTCCCACCGAGGGGCATGAGCCTTACCGTATAGGGTGTATAGGCCTTAGGCCCAGTGCGGATTGGCCGAATCACGCACAAGCTTTGAATCTCTTCATTATGCGTTCATAGGTTTTCTTCGCGATGTTTTCGTTCACCTTAAGAACGTCGGATAAACGTACAGATAATTTCGAATATTGGAAAGACATTAGTACTGATGGGATTTAAACCAACATCCTACGGATCGGAAAGCAACAGTTCACACCAATCACCGACGCTCCACTGTGTGAAGATTATTTAACTCGTACTTAAATTATAAGCAAGTACTTAAATTTTGATGTTTTATGTACATATTTTGACTCCTATTCGAGTGAGGAGGATTCTAAACTAGATTTTTAACGTTCTTTTTTAATGGACATTTATATATGACCTTTATATAAATAAAATATAAGTATAAGCGAACAATACTATTTTAGTACTACGGATTGTGAAGAAAAGTTTATCTTAAATTTATTCGCCATTTATGCTAGCACAATTCCGACTGCAACAACCCTGATTGTGATAGTTCAGAACAAATTCTGACTGCGCGCGTTTTAAAGTGTTTTCTTTCTTATGAGGCGAGACATTATTCTCGGTATCAAAGCTTTATAAGTTTCCCGCAAAAGCTAATTGGTAATGACTTCAGACACTAACCGGGATCATAATATTGGGATATCAATGATTAAAGTACGAGTGTCATAAATTTCAGTTGAAATCAAGGCTCTAGTTGTCTTTAATTAAAAGTTGTATATATTAGTTCTTATCTAAAAGAAACCATTCATAAGATCATCTGTAAACCACAATTTTATCTATTTATTTCACACATAAATTTTGAATATCCAATAGGGCTTTTTCACTAAACGTTTGTGAAAAAAGCCTATTGGATTTATACTGCCGTTATCATCATAATTGATAAATCTGGCTATAACTGATGTAACGTTAAAGGAAACCAAGACTGTTGGCGATAATTATTCCTCAGCACTACCCTGCGACCATCAACAAAGGCGTAAGGCGCGATGATCTCTTCTCGAATTGAAACAGGCACAAACTTCAATTACGTGATGGATATTTTTTTTAAACTACGAAAACTCGTGCATACTCCGTAGTTCCTAATCAGAGCTCAGTATTATTCTTTCTCTTACATCTTTCTGAAGACATGAAAAACGACCCGTGCCCCGTGACATGTATTCAACATTTAAATTTGGGAACCACAGGAAATATTTTTTCTTTTCTAGGGCTATTTAAACAAAAAGATTATCAGTTGTATTTAGGTATGTTCCGCGACTCGTACAAATATAATGGAACTAGTTGTATAAACTATGAGTAAGCGCTTAGGTTGTCAACAACATTTACAGATGAATTGCCATAAATATCAGTTCTTGAGTATTGTTGTCTTCGTGCCATTGAACATGCTTAAAAGAATAGTTAATAAAACAATATCTTAGTAGCGGAAGATTTGAATGTTTACTGTTTCTTGGAGCAGAATTCTCGTTAGATTTTGAACAAATTCCATGTTTGCCATTGATATAATAAAAAAACTATCCCACCAAAAACATTCCGTAAAAAATCTAGCCAAGTCACGATGGAGCTGCTTGATTATCTCTAAAAAGTAATGAAATCAAGACAAAGACGTGCCAAGTCTAAGGTTCCTTACTGCAATTATTTACCGTTGAAGAGTACACAAGGATACAAAACTAGGTGCTTCATGACACCATTGCACCAATCTGTCGCCAGAACCGCTACCCATTGACGGTACAAATTTGCCACTTGGAAAACGGTGATTCAATAGCCCATCGATTGTAGGCTTGATAAAGCCACTAACGTATAAAGAATGTTCAACGGCCAAGTCACACAACATTAACCATAATAATTAATTAATTGCAGTAAGGAACCTTAGACTTGGCACGTCTTTGTCTTGATTTCATTACTTTTTAGAGATAATCAAGCAGCTCCATCGAGACTTGGCTAGATTTTTTACAGAATGTTTTTGGTGGGATTTTACTTCTTTTTGTAGAAACTTGAAAGGAATATTAGACGACCCATTGGGTGTAATGGTTGAAACGTCGGCTACTACACCAAGGGTTCCGGGTTCGATCCCCGGGCAGTACCTACAAATATTTGTGTGCACCAACATGTCTGTTTGTATTGGTCTAGCGCGCTCGACTTGGCGGGGGCACTACCGTGCCCCCGATTTTGACATCGGATGAAGCGGCCCACCATGTTAAATATATATTGTTTAAAGGCGGTATGTCAATCTCTTATAGTTTGGCTGGGCTCTTTTGTTATCTAAGCAGGGTCACCAGGTACTCCAGATCTTCGATTATCCAAGTTATTATAGTTTTCCCTTTGTGTAACCATTAAACCCTGACTCTGTACCAAATTTCAGCTCTGTGAGTTAATGGGAAGTACTAGTTCTATTTTGATGATTTTGTTATCTAAGCAGGGTCACCAGGTACTCCAGATCTTCGATTTTCGAAGTTTTCAAGTTTTCCCTTTATGTAGCCATTAAACCCTAACTCTGTACCGATATTCAGCTTTCTGAGTTAATGGGAAGTACTAGTTCTATTTTGATGATCATGAGTGAGTGAGAGAGTGAGTGTCTGTCGAAAATGCGAAACTTTGCTTTCGCTTAACGTCGGAACTAAATGATTTACAGACTTGAAATTTTGGATTTAAAGTAAGTTATTATATCTTACTAGATGACGAAAATTTCAGCGCTCTGGTATTATCCAAAGGTTCTCAAATCGGGGCCTGAAAATGCGGCGAAATGGATCCTGTAAAGGATGGTACGGCAGTGTTTGCTTCGCGCTCGACTTGGCGGGGGCACTGCCGTGCCCACAGATACGTTGTTTTGGTCTATTCAAACATGGACAAATAATTTTAACTTTTTATTATATGTTTGTATTTTAACACGATTATATGTTAAAAAACATTTTCACATTTTGTAAAAGGGCTTGATATAAAGTATGTATTCCTTCCTTTTCTTCTCTCTTCAACCTATCGCAGTCCACTGCTGGACATAGGTCTCCCCCATTTTGCGCCAGATATCCCGGTCCTCCGCTTTTCTCATCCAGCTCCCACCAGCGACCTTCCGCAAGTCGTCGGTCCATCGGGCCGGAGGGCGTCCTACGCTACGCTTGCCAAGACGCGGTCTCCACTCCAGAACTCGTCTGCTCCAACGGCCATCGGTACTACGACATACGTGACCAGCCCACTGCCACTTCAACTTGCTGATCCGGCGGGCTATGTCGGTAACTTTAGTTCTCTTGCGGATTAAATCATTTCTGATCTTATCCCCAAGAGAGACTCCAAGCATAGCTTGCTCCATTGCGCGTTGAGTGACTTTGAACTTGTGAACCAATCCGCAGTCAGTGTCCATGTCTCAGCTGCGTATGTGTACGGGTAGGACGCATTGCTCAAAGACCTTTCGTCTTTAAGCATTGCAGAATAGTTGACGTTAAGACATGACGTGCTTACGAATGCCGCCCAGCCCAACTGAATCCTCCTACTAGCCTCCTTCTCGAAGTTATGCCGGCCAAGTTGGATGGTTTGGTTTCCTTTTCTTATTCCTTGATAATTATAACGATTCATCAAAGCATTGTTATGAAACAGTACAAACACTGCAGCATAATAAATTTGATTATAAGAAATTTATATTACAAACACTGCATTCCTGGATACCATGTCAAATTGTTTAATTATTTGTGCCTTACGAATAATGCATTATTATTATAAAGAACATTAACTATAAAGGATAGTTTTACGCGTATAACATAATCACAGTCCATTAGTCGCACGATGCCGAGGTCTACGGGCTATCGATCGAAGTTAATGCTTGCTCTTAAAGCTCACCCGAAAATAATATAAAATAGGTTGAAAGCTTTGGGAGTTGCAGACTCTTTTGTATTTTTAATATCTTTCTTTTGAGATAAAACCTTACTTAGATATCTTCAAAATTAAAAATTTTACCTAATTTTGGAAAGTTGCTTAATGTAATCCTTATGTCTAAATAAACAACTTTGCAATTTATAAATTTTTTTACCAACTATAAATGCTGTGAAAATACATTTAAATTTAACTCTTTTAAATGTCGCGCCATTTCCATTCATTTCAGCACGACTCCATGTTGATGACGTCACTTCGATAGTTCATAGACAATGGAGAGAAATCTCTGTACATTTTGGTCTTTCATTGTTATTTATTTTGATGTCAACCGTCTTGTCTTGTCAAAACAGTGGTCGAACTTAAAACGGAAAGTCAAATGTGCTATTATATTATTACTATTATAAAAATGAGTAATTTTCATTGGTGCGCTGTACATCAATGCGAAAGTAATAATGGCACCGGAAAAGTTATGGATTCAAGTGCCGATTGACATTAATATGAGAAGTACTTGGTTGAAACTACCGAGACTACTTTTGTGAAGGTCACATTAACGTATGTGTTACATTAAAAAATGTAGTTATATGTTTATACTATTTTTAAGAAATGTATGGAGAAAAATCTGTAATAGAGATTTGATGTTTATATCCGAATGACGTCACAACATGGCGGTCGAAATTTTGCGCTTAAAAATGCAGATTAAAAAATTGACAATATTTGGTGTGGATTTAAAAATTATTAATATAATTTTATGAACCAAAACAAACATTTTCTGATTGCTTATTACGTAAGCTAACTAAAAAGTACATTATATATTTTTTCCTGAACGGAGTAAAATACCCTATTAGCAAGTAAAAAATCTAAATGGCCAAAAGCTTTTTTGGTGTAGTGTCGTTTTAAATACCCATGATAAGACCAGTCATTTTTTTTTAACGCTTCTTTATATTGAACTTATTATAAACCAAACCACTATTACATTAACTTAAGTTTATCTTATAGTTTATCCAACTCAATTTTAGAAACATTATTTAAGCTTTCATTCGCATAAGTAATCAAAGTCCAAGATTATTAAATTGTCGTAAGAAAGAGCAATCACTAAATAAACCTGACCATAAAACATGCGTCTCAAACATATAAAATTTCAATTGCATAAAGTTCTCGGTTCGATATGCGTAATATTTCAATGCAGAAGTCGAGAATGCCCCGTGTCTATTAGGTTCTGTGAGCTAGCGACCGCATCTGCAGGAATCTTATGCAAAATCGATGTTTTTTGCTCTTTTATGGTTCGCCCAGTCTTTTAGCCAAATTGAGAGCAAGAAAAGGCGTAAGAAAATTCATTCGGGAGCCAAAGCGTTCCATTAATTAGGCACACTCTATTATTTTTAAGTTAACGACCGAGAATGTACGCTGAGAGTCGGAGCTATTGTTTCGACATTTTAATATTACCCATCGGATTTGAATTACTGTAATATTTTAAATCTACATAAAAAAATTTAAAATTAAAATTTAACAACTCTTTTAAATAATCGGGCTAGTGGGTGGCCTATGCAATGCTTATCAAGACGCCGTCGACAGTCTCGAACTGAGACAATCTAAAGTTCTATATGTAAATATATTGTAAGATATATTATGAAATAACTACAGAACAAAGAGGCTTTACGCACGCAGACCGTCAAAAACAAATCACCTTCTCATCAAGTCAAGGGCGTTCTAAGTATGGAACTTAATCTTTGAAATAAACTTGAACCAGATCCTTAAGATACTATACAAAGGATCTCTTTGAAAGCAAAGGCATATTAATTAAAGAATCCTCAGATAAGCGGATGAAATGCTAAAAAAGTAAATAGAACCTTTGAAATGGGAATAATAAATAATCAAAATATAAGAATCAATTCATTACCAAGATTGCGCTTACTACGACTAAAGGTAGATAAGGTTTAAATTGAAAATTTTGCATAAAATATGTCGTACAGAACAAACTAATCTTCGTTGGGACAAGACTCTGAATTCTTAAGAATTAGGTAACAGAATGAATGTTCATCTTCAGTAGACTATAACGTACCAAATTCAAACTAACCGTACCAAATTTCAGCTAAGAAGCAGATCGTGAAACACCGATACTCTTAAGTGGCCGGTTCGTGCTGCGTTTATACGCTGGCATGCCTCGACTCCATAGCTAAACGTATGCAATATATGATAACCATAAATCATTGTGAAATGATTAATCAATTTGCATGCTTGATCTATGTGTACAATGAGAGAATCAGTCAAGTGTGCATGTAACTGGATGTGGTAGCGTTTACTGTTACTTATAAATAAATTGTAAGTTAAAGTTGTTGTAATAAAATTGACTTTACATTAGGAAATATAGAAATTAATACCTAATTATTGGACAAAATAGAAAAAAAATATATTCGGAAACAACCATACAAATCTAACCAAAATTCAGATTATTCAGTTATTATTTAGTTTAGGTCCACTAAGGAATGAACACGATATCCAGATATCGTATCACCACTGCTATAGTACCTACCTCGTCGAGTACCGAGTCTACTATAAATAAAAATAAAATACAGACATCATTTGACGGGATTTATGGGTTTACTTATTATAATTCGAATTGCCGTCTATTTTTGCATTTCCATCGTTTAACTTGTTACTCTTTTTTGTATAATTATCAAATGTGTTTGAGTTTCTTACAATAGTTTTACGATTTCTAGTAGTTTCTTTTTTGTAGTAGTTCCTCGGAAGTATATATTTTTTATGTTTGTCCAACTAATGCGTCCATTTCGCAAATAAATTTCGTTAAGTTGTCGGCGTATTATTAATATTACAAAGAAAATGTTTTTACATGTATGCTTAATCTTTGAAAAGAAAAAACATCGACATCCATAGATAAATCGAATCTTTTCGGGCGATGATACCCATTTGCAGCTAAATTACATTTCAGTACAAATTTCTTATAAATGTATGACAAGGGTAGCTTTTATGAAATTCCTTTCTATTTTAACCACATTTTAACTCAAATACAAAGACAATACTTATCACTTCTAGAGATTCTAAGATCTTTTTTAAACTCTTAGTAAATACTTTTGTTCTAAGCTGTTAGGTATATTTTAAAAGGCACTGGTTTGAATGTCCATAGAAACCTATTTTATTATTCAATTGTTTTGTGATGAACCTTCAGTCAATTATGATTCCTGAATAGATTTTTATAAGTCCTAAGCAGGCACGTCGCAACTCCATACAAAAATAATTACTATGAACGGAGCAGAATTTTATGGCGGCTATAGCCATCTCACTCACTTCCTCTGCCTCACTCTTTCTTCATTTGACAATTTGATTGTTTCGCGGTTAGTTTTTGGTTAGTTTCAGTTAGTTTGAGCGTTTTGTCAATTTTGTTGTCAATGATTACTCTTTGTATTCTGTTGAAAGTGATATTTACGAGTTTTCTTCATGCGCATAAGTTTTTTTCGGTTAGGATAGAAGTGAAACGTTGTTAGGACTTTAAGTTATCATTTCAGGACTTGGAAATAAGGATTCAAAGTAAGAATGAAGTATCGGCGCTGTGAAATTTGTGGCTTAAGGTTTGGAAGAAAAGATGGAGTCAAACGCCACTTTATGGCTAAATTTCCTGTTGATGAAGCCAGGTAGGATGTTATTTAAAGATGTATCTTAAAACTATACAAACAATATAATATTATTGTGATAATTACGAATAGCCGGTTCATCACTATAGTGCGGAATATTTCATTTTATCGATATCGATATTTTTCAGATGTAAGTTATGGGTCAAAATGTTAGGTATGTTGCTGTTTCGGCTATCTACATTATTAATAAGAAAAGAATGCAAAAAAGAAAATGTGGCGATTAGTGAAATTGAGCAGATAAATTCAGATAGCAATAAAAAGTCTCAACTAATGAGTATACAAAGTAATAAATGGCAAGTATTCAGTGAGCTTGCTTCTTCTAGCAGAGTCATCTCCGTCGTTTGATGTTTCTGTATACTCTGACCAAGACTATAGTAGATAGTAGTTTAAGTCAATTGTTGTTTGATACCACGGAGGCAGTTTAAATTTTAAAGTAATAAGTTTGAAACAATTATTCAAAACTTTTAATATTACGTGTTTTACTTTCAGCCTGGTGCAGCATCCATGACAAATGACGTCTATTTTTCATCCTGAAGTTGCTACGAAAATAGAAATAGAAAGAAATCAAAATTATGAAAAACTAAACAAAATCGGGTTTTAGATGTGCCCTCGAACCATGTAATTTGTGTGAATACCAGTCTACGTACAAAAATATTTATGACTGTTTAATAAATAACATAAATTATGGTCTTGACTTATTTACTGTTTAACTCATCATACAATTTCGTTTTAATGGTAGAAGTATAGAATAATATATATTTACTTCTACCATTAAAACGAAATGGAGATTCTGAAAATATTTTTAAATAGTATTATAATTATATATATATATTCGTTACGAATATCGATATCGATATATTCTATGTAGGATGTACTGCAAACACTATTTGTTATTTCTCATGTTGGTACGATTGACAGCATACTTTCGTTAAGTTGGTGCAAGATCTCTGCTCCGTTTTGACATTTGTGTAGAATTTTTTTTTCTATGGAAGTCCGCCTCTTACTTTACATCTCTTTGCTAAAAGGACTTCAAAATTTATGCTTCTTCCTAGGTCTTCAGTTATTAAACTTTTCTTTGGGTCGGCCAATATAAGACAGTCTAATAAGACTGATGAAATGATAAAAATAATCAAGATTTTCTTTTTTATAGCTTATTGTAGATAGCGTGGGCAGAACTTCATTTACAAGCCATCTCAATGTAATCTTGCATTAGTCTTTTGACATCCAAGCTAAAAAGAAGTCAACAATCCTATTGTTCAAGTCTGAGAAAACGAATTGTGCCTAGCCTCCACAAGGTGAGTTATTTTTGGAGGGACAAGCTTAACTATGACCGGGCAGAGGTGTTGACAAGTGAAAGAATAGAAAGCCGTCACAGAGGCAAACAATAGAATGCCCTGTAGGTATCCTGTTAATTTTACAAGAAAGTAATAAGAAAGGTATGTCCGTGGACAAAGGCATAGACGTTCTACGTCACAACACAATTTATTGCTGAAATTGTGCCGCATTGCGAAGTTTCCAGTAACTATAGTTTAAGAATTTTCGAGCATCTTACATATTTGTTCACAATACACGCCCACTTTAGTTATATACAAACTGAGGAACACAACTTGATTTTGCAAACGACCTTTGTTTCTTATAATAATTTTGAACGGTATTTGCTATATGATTAAGTGCTAGGATACTTTTGTAGTTGCTTACAACTCTGTTTCCCTATTGCAGGTTGTTGTTAAATTACTCGTTTTTTTTAAAGTGTCACAAAAGCACCATAATCTTTCAGCTTATATATTGCAATATTTTACCGTGCAATATATGTTTGGAATAAATTATAGTCGAGTATTAACTTCCTCTTTGATATTAACTTTCAAACATGCATGCTGTACAGACAGCAGATATTTCACAATTTTCAAAGAGTTCATATTACATTAGGTTGGGTATTTAGCCCCGCTTAGTAAAGGGCAATGAAGTTTCATTACATTTAACTTCGTGTATCTCTAACACGAAGGTTCGAATAAACAGGATAAAAAGGTACCTTTCACAACATTCTTCTTATAATTTACATGTTTGAATATGTTGCTTTTTTCGGATAACTTATCTTAAGAATATTGCATTTGATTTTAGACTCCATACTGGTTCATACCTTTGTCATAGGACTCAATCCAAACTTACCTGATCATTTTGCAGCTTTCTGAATACCTAACGAACAGAGCAATGGAAACCCGCCAAGATAAGACTTTCTGACTAGTTTGTCTCAAAACCGGACTCAAAATTCTACTGGCACTATCTTCTGATATTGAATATAATATATGAATTGAGGTATTTACTTGTAATTTTTTTGACGACTTTAAACATTTAGTTACTTAATTTGACCGCATTATACACTCAAAATTCTAGGAAGGAAATAACTTTTTACAATGATTTTTGGCTATATAGAGATGGTTAAAGAATCATTTTATGATTTCGATGTAGATGTGCCAAACCAACTCTTGGGCTTTATAATAAAGGTAAGTAATAATTATACAATTTACGTCAGTAGTAGGAAAAATGGTATCTTTAGTTCTTGTTTCACTTGGCATCGACTTCAAAATTAAAAAATAATAAATTATTTTACCGTTTTCATAAAGTATTAAGTTTTGTTTAAGTATATGGCAGTCTTCAGATACCTTTGACAGTTGAATTATGATACAAATTGTATAAACTAATAAAAANCAAAATTTTGTGCAGAACTTCGCACTTAGCCAGACTGATGCCTTCGATATTCAGCTGACATATTCGTAAATTCGGCCCAATATTAATTTTTAATGGTTCGGAGGAGCGGCTTCTGGACATATTCGATTTATTTGCTTGCATTTCGTATATAGGTATCATTTCATCAATCAGCGACTCGGTTAACGTGCTGTGAGGTTGTGTAATTACAACAGGTACAGCAGCCAAAAGTTTGTTACTCGTTTAGCGCCACCCGGGGGATACGTGCAGGGTACGGGAGGCAGATCCTGCGGACGTGAGTAACTCCATCCCCCATTTTTGGGCTGAGCCTAGTGTACTCTGCGGGAGAATATTGCGCTCCTGTTTGGCTTAACAGCGCTCATACTGGGAAGGTTGATGTGCAGCTACGCAAAACTATGCGTTGCATATCGGGCACTATTCAGTCAACCCCTGTACAATGGTTACCAACGCTTAGCCACATTCCTCCACCGCATCTAAGAAGACATCAGGCATTACTTAGAGAGGCTCAGAAAATAGCTAACAACCCAGAACTCCCAGTCCACCAGGAATTTATGTGTCCTCCTAGCCATCGTTTAAAGTCGCGCAGTCCGCCTTATCAAACAGCGCATGCCTTAATGGCGAAGCCTTTCAATATTAAGGAAAAATGGATTGAGGAGTGGAAGGCAAACCCTCCTTATGCTGCTGCGTTGGACTATGACCCGACTCGGAAGCAGTTCGGCTTTGAAGGCCCTAGGAGGGAATGGTGCCAATTGAATAGGCTCCGCACTGGCCATGGACTGTGCGGGGATTACATGTTTAAGTGCGGATGGCGGCCTTCCCCGGCTTGCGACTGTGGTGCGCCCGTTCAGACTATCCAACACATCATTAAGACTGTCCCAACCGAAGATTCCCTGGAGACTCTCTGAGTTTGCTTTCTCCTGATGCTGACGCAGCCCAATGTGAAGAACTTAGATATTCGCTTGTAGTTATAAGAGTAAACTTGCATGTTATTGTAAGCAACTTGGTGAAGATAAAATGCCATACGAATAAATAAAAATAAATATCAGTTTTTGTCCATTTAATTACTCCGAATGAGTAAGTAAGTATCGGAATAGCAAAGGTATTGATGGCTTAATTAGATTTTTTCCATATAACTGTGTTTTGCATAATGAATTTAATCTAGTTTTATATTCTGTTACCAGAGAGTTTTTGATGGCAGTGTGGTCTATTCCTTTTAACTGTTTGTATCCTAAGTATTTACATATCTGTCGATTTTAATGCTGTTATTAAGTCTGTATTACCTATTTCATAATCCCCTGACTGAACTTTACCTCTTATTATATGAAGGGTTTTGCATTTCTCTATTCCAAATTTCATATTAATATCTGAACTAAACTGAGCTGTGGTTTCGAGCAGAATTTTCATGTCTTTTTTATTTTGGCATATAATTTAATGTCGTCCATGTATATAAGGTGTGAAACAGTAGTATTTTCTGAATTATTTTTGAATCTATATCCTAAACTTGTCGATGAAGAGATGGGATAGTGGATTTAGAGCAAGACAAAACCACATTGGACTCAAGGAATCACCTTGGTAAATTCCTTTTCTAATGGATATCTGTCGGGTAGTTATAACATCTTTATTTGAATATAATTGCAGAGTAGTTTTCCATTGTGTCATGATTCTTCTTAGGAAATTAACTATTTCAGGTTAATTTTATAAATCTGGAGAACTTTCAAAAGCCAAGAATGTGGAATACTGTCAAACGCCTTTTGGTAGTCAATGTAAGTGCAATGTAGATTTCTGTTTCTAGTGCTGGCATGTTGTGAATGGTGGAGTCAATAACTAGTTGTTCCTTACATCCCATGGCCTCGTCTGCACCCCTTTTGTTCTTCAGCAATTATGTTGTGGCGTTCAATATGGACATTGATTTTCAATGTGATTGACGAAGTTAATATTTTATAAATTGTTGGTAAACAGGTTATTGGTCTGTACTGAGATGGTTCTGGTGAATGTTCGTTTTTTGGGATCATGTAAGTAATACCTATTGCAATGAATTCTGGAATAGCTTGTTTGCCTAATATAATGTCCGTTAGTTTTGAGCTAAACATTTATGTATAGACGTCAGTTTCTTATACCAAAATTGTGGACTTTGTCAATTCCTGGTGATTTCCAATTATGTAGTCTAGATGTTATAGTTTTTATATCAGATTCTGTTATATCATCAAATTTCATTTCCTCTATACTATCGTTATCTATTTCTTCGTCTTCAATCCAGGTGCACTATTGTTATGTATTATGGATTTTCCATATATTTGACCAGTATGCTTCCAATTGATCTTGAGAGGTGTAATAGCGGGATTGTTATTTGTGTCTAAAGGTGGTTGTTGTAGTTTTCTATAAAAAAGTTTTTCGTTTGTTGCGAATAGAGTATTATCTTTATATCTGTTTTGAGTTTTTTTATATCTCTTAAGTCTGTGCACTTTAAGAGATAACTTCTGTTTCAGAGTATCTAAGAATTCTTCAGGTCTTTTATTATCACCTTCGTGTCTATGTGTATTCTGTAATTTTTATATATTTGTTCGACTCTTTTGACTACTTTATTTGATCTGTTATTATTTATATACTGAGTGAGTCTTCCACAGTCAGCTCTAAGCTTTTCGACATCCTTTTCGAGTCTAATCTGCCAGGATGGCTTGTTAACCCTATTAATTCGTGTCATGCTATCTGAGTTCCTGGTAATTTTAAAATTAAGCTCCTCAGATATAACTAAAGCTGTGCAATAAACTAGTGTGTGTAAATCTATTAATTTAGTTTCATCTGATATGAACTGTGGCAGAATTTTTTGGTTAAATAAATTAATAAGTTACTAAGCATTGGCGAATATTTTAATCTTGGTAACATAGGTCGTAGAGTTGGATCCATTCCAGAGTACAAACTCAAATTTGTTCTAAACTGACCTAACATATATTGGGTTTTTTCATCTGTTATAGGATTGGGGTCTATGTTTATAATATCATTTTCTACGGTTATTGTAAATGATTCAGTTTGTGTCGCATTATGTGTTGTTTGGAAACAAGCGTGTGAAAAGATGATTGTGTATAAGTTTGAATTGAGTGTGTTGATTGTTGTATCTTGTGTGTTATCTTGTGAAGATAGCCTGAAATTATTTCTACATCGTTGTTTTCTTGTAATCTTCTCGATACCTCTGCTTTAAGGTGGTCTAATTCTTCCTGTTTTAGTAATTTATTCTAATAATAGTTCTTCTCTGATCCGAAACTCTTTGCTCTGTAACAGCTATATGTGGATATTGTCGTGAGAAATGTTCGTACAATTTTTTCCATATATTGTCATATCAGTCTCTAGCTTAGTAATAAAGTAGTAGGTACGCATGATGAATAGGTTAACTTCTTTACTCCATGTCATGCGCACTCTTGGTTTGCCAGCCTTAGTGGACGCGGGTAAAAAGGCACTAGCCTCCGCGCAACATCCAAGGGTGGAATCGAAATGCTACTGCAAATTGAAGGTGTTGTGATGATGGTAATGATGGTATGTAAGATAGTACTTGGACTATACGGCTCAATGGGACTATTTGTACTATCTTCTTTCCTGTGGTCGGCTGTAGTAGATTCGGTAATCGGTGGGAGCCCGCCTGCTCAACTCCTCACCACTGACGGATCGCATGCTGAAACACCCAGCGTCAGCCCCAGGTGTGCCCCGGCGATAACCCCCGGGAAGCGGCTCTAAACGTTTCTTTTTACTACGAGTCTCCATGTTTTAATGGGTTACCATTGCCATCTTAGCCACGCCAGTAATTTATCAATCGTGTGACCGCCCCCCACGTGGATCAGATGTTCGATCCGGACGTTCGGTTGGATTTAATGGGGCTTATTATTATTATTATATTATGTTATGTTATATTATGTTATGTTATGTATGTAGGTATGCAAATATTAATGTCAGCGTACCTTATATGTGTCTACCGGCCGCTGGCCGGCTTTGTCTCGCAATACAGTGCTACAGTAAACACGTGTTTCATTTCGCTCCTCCGTCAGAACATATCATTGGCGACGAGGATAATTGTGAACAGTCATTTGTGCAGTGTTGTCGTTGGAATAGATTTATTTTTGTTCGTTAAAATGTCTATCGGTAAAATCACGGAGTTTGATTTGGAAAATGGCAATTGGCTAACGTACTGTGAACGGTTGAAAATGTACTTTGTGGTTAATAACATAAAGGCGGAATTACAAGTTCCTACTTTAATAACCGTCGTTGGAGATAAGACATATGAGCTTATGATTAATTTAACAAGTCCAAAGAAGCCATCGACATTGTCATTCCAAGAGATCATTACCATATTAGGTGATCATTTACAACCCAAACCGTCGGAAATGGCGGAAAGGTATAAATTTCGGCAAAGGCGTCAGCGAGATGGTGAATCAATTGCAAACTACGTGGCAGAATTGAAGCGACTATCTAGATTTTGTCAATTTGGAGCCACATTAGACGATAACATGCGAGACCAGTTAGTTTGTGGTTTAGCCAACGATGTCATTAGGCAAAGATTATTTGCAGAGGCTGACTTAACGTACAGCAAGGCAATTTCCCTAGCGACGAGTTTAGAAGCAGCCGAGAAAAATGCGGCCGAGGTAGAAAAGCCATTGATGGTGGCACCACCTGTACAGAGCTTTCATGCTATGTCGTTGAACAACGAAACAGGGGTCAACGTCGATCGATGTAGCAGTTGCGGTTCGGTGTACCATAGGAGGATGGAGTGTCGGTTCCGGTTGTACAAGTGTAATAGTTGCAGGCAGATTGGGCACTTACAAAAGGTATGCCCAGGCAAGTCAGGAATTGGCAAATTGGGCAGCAGCAAAAATGATGTTCGCAAAGAAGGAACGGGGAACAAAAGGCACAGCGATCAGAAGCGGAGAAATATTCAGGAGCATCGGCGCCAGTCCGGCCAGTACTACGTAGAACCGAAGGTGGACGGTCACCGTGGGGAAGAGGGTTCATCGGAGGAGGAAGAGGCAGTATACCAAATGTCGTTAAGGAATTATCCATCGGTAAGCCTTAATATGCGTGTAGAGGGTAAGGAACTTTTAATGGAGGTGGACACAGGGAGCGCTCTGTCTTGTATTAGTAAAAATACATACATGGAATATTTTAAAAAACTACCCTTACTATCCTGCTCAGTAACGTTACGATTTTATGATGGTAGTAAAATAAAGCCTGTGGGTATAATCAAACCTAAGGTAGAATATGCAAATAGCATAAAACGTTTAGATTTGTATGTTATTGATGGGGGCATCACGTCATTGTTAGGAAGACAGTGGTTATCTGAACTAAATGTAAATATCCCTAAGTTTCAGAACAATAATTGTATTAATGTAAAGCATGTATCCACTGACGTAACTTATTTACTCGATAGGTATAAAGCGTTGTTCGACGGCCAGTTGGGAAGATATACGGGCGGACGGGCGACGCTGCATGTGCGGGATGGCGCGAAACCCATTTACTGTCGACCACGACCGTTGCCGTACGCGCTGCGTGACCCGGTAGACCGGGAGCTGGACGCCATGTTGCAGAATGGTACCATTGAGCCGGTCGAGTTTTCTGAATGGGCTACACCTCTGGTTGTTGTTAGTAAGCCTAATGGTAAATTACGTATTTGTGCCGATTATAAAGTGACTCTGAACCCCTCTTTGTTGGTCGATAGATATCCCTTACCTCGCGTAGAAGAGTTGTTTGCTGACCTTAGTGGTGGTAGATATTTTTCAAAAATCGATTTGTCTTCTGCTTACAACCAAATAGAGTTGGATAACTCGAAAAAATACACCGTTATAAATACACACCGTGGCCTTTTTAGGTATAATAGATTAGTATACGGATTAGCGTCGAGTCCTGCTATTTTCCAACGTATAATGACAAATGCTTTGAGAAATATTCCTGGGGTATCTGTGTTCATGGATGACCTTCTTATTTCAGCTAAGGATAAGATTACGCATATGAAAACGCTTGAAGCAGTATTCAAACGTTTACAGGAAAAGGGGTTAAAGTTGAATAAGAGTAAGTGTGTATTTTTATCCGAATCAGTTTCGTACTTGGGCTATATAATTGATAAAGATGGCATTCATACCGATCCAGATAAGATTAAAGCTATTGTTAATCTGCCTAGGCCCTCCAATGTCACAGAATTACGTTCGTTTCTAGGCATGGTTAATTTTTACGCTAAATTCATTAAAAATATGACTTCTTATTTAACTCCTTTGTATAAACTGCTAAGGAAGGAAATAGTTTGGAATTGGGATAAGCAATGTGAGCGTTCATTCCTGGAAATAAAAGAATTATTATCTAGTGCTAAGGTACTCGCTCATTACGATCAAGATAAGCCGTTGATAGTGACCTGTGACGCAAGCGCGCGGGGGGTTGGGGCAGTGCTGGCGCAGGCGAGCGACGACCCGCGGGCGCGGGGGGGAACCGAGCGACCTATTTGTTTTGCGTCGCGCGCGCTTACACTGCCCGAACGCCACTATAGTCAAATACAACGCGAAGCACTAGCTATTATTTTTGCAGTAAAAAAATTTCATCAGTATTTATACGGACGAAGATTTTTATTGAGAACTGATCATAAACCCCTTGTAACAATTTTCGGTCCAAAAACTGGTGTTCCTTGTATGGCCGCAAACCGCCTTCAGCGATGGGCTATTATTTTATCAGCTTACACCTATGATATAGAATATATAAAAACCAGTAATAACAATGCCGATGCCTTGTCGCGGCTACCCCTAGATGAAAATAACTTATCGAAATTAGTTGTCCCGGAACAAACTTATTTACATTTTGCGCGAGATGCATTATTTTTTGATTGTGAAACTGTGAGTAGAGAAACGAGGAGGGACCCTATTTTAAGCAGAGTTTTTAGCTACGTGCAGGACGGTTGGCCTGTCGAAATTGAGTTTAAGCAAATACAGCCCTATTTTAATCGCAAAAATGAGATATATTCCGAGTTAGGATGTTTAATGTGGGGACACAGGGTTATAATACCGGAAAAGTGTCGTACTCAAGTACTAAGAGAACTGCACGAGACTCATTTAGGAATGGTAAAAATGAAAAGTTTAGCTAGGAGTTATGTGTGGTGGGCAGGCATTGACGAGCAAATCGAAGCTTTGTGTCGGAGCTGCGGGACGTGCGCCGCGCTCGCGGCCGCGCCGCCCGCACACGCGCCGCAGCCTTGGCCCTGGTGCCCCAAGCCCTGGGGTAGGGTGCACATTGATTTTTTGGGGCCTATTCATGGCTTAAAGTTTATGGTTATTGTAGATGCCACATCAAAATGGGTCGAAATATTTAAAATGTCAAATACAAATGCGACAGAGGTAGTTAAGGTATTACGACGTCTTTTTAGCCAATTTGGGTTACCTCGTATGGTGGTATCAGACAACGGGCCTCCGTTTACTAGCAACACTTTTAAGGCTTTCCTTAACGGTAACGGTATTGATCAATGTTTCTCCGCACCGTACCATCCATCTTCCAATGGAGCAGCCGAGAATGCGGTCAAATTGTGTAAATCGGTAATAAATAAAGCTATAAAAGATAACATTGATGTAGAAACCGCCCTGCATAGGTATTTATTATTATATAGGAATACAAAATAGATCTTTAAGAACCAGGTTAGATATATTAAAACCAGATAGGAGCACACATGTGCAAAAAGCACAGAGTCGACAGTTTGAAAAGGCTGGTGGCTCCCGCCGGGAAATGCAGGCGGGGGACCCTGTCTATCTGAGAAGTTTTAATGATAAAGATAAATGGGTCTCTGGGGATGTATTACAAAAATTAGGTACTGCTACATATAGAGTTAGAGACAGCACTGGTAGGGATACACATCGACATATCGACCAACTAAAGAGAAGGCTGAGGAGCTCTTTAGTAGCAGCTCCAATATCGCCAGCATTGGAACAAAATAATAGTGATGAAAGCACTGATGAAACCGGTTCAAGGAAACCGAATCAGCTGGTCACGATATCACGGGAGTGTGACAAGGACCACCCTTTTGTTAGTGATGGTAGTGCCAGTCCCAGTGACGAGTCCGCGAGCCCTGCGCAGCCAGCACTCGCACACGCAGCGCCGCCCGCCCTCACTGACAACCCTACTACGAAACGTATAAGATATCCTGTAAAGCGTTACGGATTTGAGATAGACTAAATTACTGTAAAATCAAGTGTTACCAGTATGATACATTTTTGTAAATTATATATATATATATATTTTTAAAATACGACCAGTACTAAATCATGTGTACTAACTTAAATATGTTAATAAGGATACTAGGTACCAGTACTAACCTATTGCTAAGAGTTAATTTGAGTTAATTTAAGTTTTATTTGTTCTTGTCATGTTATGTTGAAATTAAGTGGAGAGGTGTTATGTATGTAGGTATGCAAATATTAATGTCAGCGTACCTTATATGTGTCTACCGGCCGCTGGCCGGCTTTGTCTCGCAATACAGTGCTACAGTAAACACGTGTTTCATTTCGCTCCTCCGTCAGAACATATCAATTATTATGTTCTTTGTGAATGACAAATAAAAGTTATTCGTTAACCAAAAGTGCGTGTTTCAATAATATTGAAGAAACTTTTATTTTTTAAAGTAGTTCTACAGGTCGCTGTAAGTATACAAATACAAAAATATTTATTGTGCATAATAATGTTACAATTTGTACATACCAAACCATTATAACTCGATAGTTACAGTTTATTTCTTAAATTGAGCTAGGTATATACTAGTATACATCAATCATTTTATTTTGTAGGTAGGTACAGAAAAACACAATCCTTTACCTTCCGTACTAGTACAAGACTGTGTTACGCAAAGTAGTGATAGTCGTCCTAAACATAAGTTCGTTTTAAAACGCTGCATTTAAGTTTAGCGCGTCTAACAAAAATATAACCTCGGAATATAAGTATGTTATGGCAAGAAGACGACTTCTTTGTGACGGTACTGATGTTACTTTTGCGAATAGGTGTTTGTTTTGTGTACAAATGTTGCGTTTCGTATATGTAAAGTGAGGTGACAGTTAAAATGTTAAGCTCTTTAAAGTATGGCCTGCAACTATCGTCTTTCTAATATTTTCATTGCCCTTTATACACCTTTTCTGGGCTTTAAATACCTGGTTTTTGTTTGAACAATTTCCCCAAAAAAGTATTCCATATCGTATAATGGACGCAACGTATCCATATATCTGTACGGCGGATTCTGTATTTATGCGTCTAGTAATACTTTTTAAGGCAAAGACGAATTTGTTAATGCGTTACCAGATCGTCGTGTGTTCAGTCCAATTTGTCTGGTAATCTAGTATAATGCCCAGGAATCTAGTAAAAGATACATGTTCTATTTTTGTTTCCTATTTTAAATAACCTCAGGTTCCTGAGTGTATTGTCGGAAATTAATTATTTTTGTCTTGTCTAAATTGATATTTAAATATTAATTCTAACCAATTAATTATTTTATTTAATGTCTGAGTAATTTCTAATTCATAAGTCAATTTTCTTTACATTTAATTATAACTGACTATCATCTGCATATAGGTCATAGTATTCAACGCATCGGCAGTCATTGATATATATAAGAAAGAGTAGAGGCCCGAGGATTGTTCTTGTGGAATGCCATACTCTACATTTCTACTGTTGATACATACTCATGGAGAGTAATGTTTCTCTACATATACTTTTTACGGCTGTGATTGCTTTCTATTATTCAAATACGATTTAAGCAGTTTAAAGTCACGCCTCGAATTCCAAATGTAGAGCTTGTAGAGAAGAGCTCATGATAACATAATCGAAGGCCCTCACATATCCATAAAGAGAGCACATACATGTTCTCTTTTATCAATTGAGTCTGTAACTAATTTAATAGATCATATAGGCCATATAGTTGAAACATTCCGACGAAAAACCGTAGATTGAGTTGGAAAAAGACGTTATGTTTCTCTAGAATGAATAAAGTCTAGAATGAATAACTCTTTCGAACACTTAGAGATCACGGATACTAGAGCGATCGCCTGTAATTAGTTACATTATTCTTATCGCCCTTTTTATGGACCGGTTTAATCACTGATATTTTAAACGCGTGTGGGAATACACCTTGTTTTAGCACAAATTAATAATATATGCAAGTGGAGTTGCTAAATATTCTGCACAGCTTTTCAAAGCAGAAGTACTATGTCATCATAGCCAACGCTCTTTGTATTTTTAATGACAGTATATTTTATATACTTCCTGTGGGTTAGTAGGCATCATGAAATAGAGCCAGCGTTACCATTTTGCAATTCATATGTTGTTACTATGTAGCGTTAGCTTAGATGTTGATAAAACTGATCAACAAAGAAATTATTAAATATATACTCGCGTGCAAGTAAATCGACTCAAGCCTCAAGTGCGCATAAAAAGTGATATAACTAAAAAACTTATTATTACCTATCTCTATATAATGTTTTACATAATTAAAGCCTAGAATTAGCTTTCAAATGGTATCATAATATCAGAATTTAAAAACACTTGTACTTAGAATGCAACTGAACGCAACCTCCCGTAAACTGCTCTGCGCTCTATCACAACTTGCGCGACACAACCCCCTATAAACCCCCTGTAATCGTTTTTTTCTTATCATCGTCATTAACGTTGCCTGACACATCTCTGCAAATTAAAGCCGTCATTTGAAGAAATATGGATACAACACCTAAGCGCCACTACTAGTAGCGCCATCTATGATATGTATAGTGATGTTCTTGTGTGAATGACAAATAAAGTTAGTCGTTAACCAAAAGTGCGTGTGTTCAATAGGTTATGGCCCAGGTCTCGCGTAATTGTAAAGTTGTATAAAATCAAGTAAAAGCACATTAATAATGTCGGGAAATATTGTTTAAATGTCCCAAAGCTGAAGGGTCGTGATAATTACGATGATTGGGCATTTGCGGTGGAAAATTTCCTTATCCTCGAAGCATTGATACCAGAATAGCGAAGCGTTAAGTGATCAAGAAGAACAGGAAGGCCAAAGCGAAGATGATCATGACCATCGATCCATCACTGTTTGTACACATCAAGAGTGAAACAACAGTACAAGCTTGTGGGCTAAGTTGAAGTCGTGTTTGATGACTCGGTTTACTCGCCGTATAAGTTTACTCAGAACCTCATTTCTATCCGACTAGAAAACTGCGATTCCATGACATCCTACGTTACGCAGTTAGTGGATACGGCACAAAAATTAAAAGGCACGGTTTTGAGTTAAATGACGAGTGGGTAGGTTCACTTTTGCTAGCGGGATTGCCGAGAAGTCGCGCCAATGATTATGGCAATTGAACATTCTGATTAACATTAGTGCAGACGCGTTTAAGACGAATTATTGGATATGAGTGCAGATTCCGAAATAACAAAGCCAGATGGAGCATTCTTTCTAGAAATTTGACCCACAGAAATCAAAATGCGCGCCAATCGAAAGAAAAACAATGAGGCGGCCATGACAGTACCAAGTCAGTGAAAAAGTCAAATGTTATAATGCAAAAATTGGGCATTACAAAAATCAGTGTCGTTCTCAAATACACAGGTTGAAAAACATATTCAGAATGCATTTAGTGCCATGTTTTGACTGGAGAATTCAGTGATAAAGACTGGTATGTACTCGGGCGCAAGCCTCATCTCATATCCGAAAACAAACAAGTGTTTGTTGACAAATATTCATACAACACGGAAACACAAACAATTGTAGTAGCAAACAAAGAAAGTGTGCGGTTTATGTTCTGGAGATCTGAAGATAACTACGTGTGTTGGAAATTCAGAGTATGACATAAAAGTAAACAATGTTATGTGTACCTAACCTGACAACTAACCTCCTATCTGTTAGCAAGATGATACTAGCGGAAACAAAGTAATATTCAGTAAGAATATGTGTCACATTTACAATAATCAGAATCAGTGCATTGGAGAGGCCAAGCAAGTGCATGGTTGTACAAGTTGAACATTGTTGAGTCAGAAGAGCTGTTAGCGCAATGTCAGTAGCTAACAGCAAGACTGGCATCGGCATTCGGTCACATAAATAGCAATGACATGAAAGCAATGAAAAACGTGCAGTGGAGAGGCATGAGTTTCTAAGAGAAGCAGAAATTGACAGGAGTAATTGCACAGTTTGTGTGAGGGAAAACAGACAAGGCTGCCTTTCCCTACCAGATGTCAAGAGCAAGGACATCTGAACATAGTTCATGCTGACCTATGCGGGCCTATGAAACAAAGTCAATCGCGTATGGCTAGATACTTTCTATTATTGTGATGATTTCAGTAGAATGGCTTTGTGTATTTCTTAAGACAAAAGATGAGACTTCACCTACTCAAGCAGTTCAAAACCTTAGTAGAAAACCAGAAGTCAACCAAAATAAAAATTTTAAGAACTGACAATGGTGGTGAATTTGTTCAGCCGTTATGGAGAATTATATGAAGCAGTGGTATACATCAAAGACAAGTCCTTATACCCCTCAACTAAATGGGCTTGTGGAAAATATAATAATCCTAGTAGATAAAGCAAGGTGTCTATTATTTGATGCACAATTTGAGAAAACACTATGGGCAGAGCAGTCCACACTGCAGTCTATTTGAAAAAATAGATCTCCTGCTGCCGGTCTCATCAGAAAACGCCATTTGAATTGTGGATGGGCAAAAAACCAGATGTTAGCCATATAAGAGTCTTTGGTAGTTTGTGATGCACATGTCCCAAAAGAAAGGCGACTGAAAGGACAAGAAGGAAAGAAACTGTATCTTGTCGGATATGCAGACAACACTAAAGGTTATCGACTCTATGACCCTTGACACATGCAGTGACAGTACCCGTGATGTCATAATATGGAGAAGAATGTGAGAATACAAATTACAATGCTAGTTCAAATTCAGAAGAAAATGCCATAGGACACAAAATGGCAAACAAAACTTGACTAAAAGAGAAGTGTCTGAGACATCACATATAGTGCAAGAATCTAGTACAGAAACAGAGATTCAGTGGGGATAGCAACATAAATGAATCTCCGTTCAGTCAAGTCCTGACTCATCAGCTTATCTGGATCCAGATGAGACATATGTGGATACTTCAACTAATTCCATCACTTCAACTGATATTCATCAAGTGAGCTTCAAAGTCTTGGAGTTGATGAAGTAAGTGGATATAAGAGACAGAGAAGACCCTCAAACCGTTTGGTTATACAACATGTTACTTAAAACAACTTACCAAGTGCTGAGGAGATTTTCTTTCAGAAGCGCAATGGACCGGAAGCAGAACAATGGAAGCTGCCATGCGTGAAAGTTGCAGTCATTTGAGTCCAATGATGCTTGGGAGCTCGTTGATATACCAATGACATCTCCATAGTACAGTCCAGTGGGTGTTAAATAAAAAATTTGATGTAAATGATAAAGTGAGATTTAGGGCAAGACTTGTGGCCAAAGGTTTTCACAGCGACATGGAATTGATTATATGGACACTTTGCTCTTGTAGTGAAACATCTACTCTAAGAATGTTATTGCCATTAGTACACAATGGGATATGGATATTACACAATTACACATTAGATGTGATTACTGCTTTCTTAATGGACACTTAAATGAGAATATTGTATGTATCTTCCATAGGTTTTGAATGTAATGATAAAGGCAAGGTTTTAAAACTTAAAAAAGCAATATATGGCTCAAACAATCATCATTAATGTGGTATGAGAGAGTAAAAGATTTTGTGTAAATTAAATTTAAAATAAATAGAAATGAACCATGTTTATTACAAAAGTTAATGAGAAAGTTAAAATAATAGTAGCTGTTTATGTTGATGATTTTCTTATATTTTCAAACTGTAAAGAGAAACTGATACTTTGAAAACTGTACTAAGCTCAGAATTTAAGATAAAAGATTTAGGTTGTAAAACGCTATTTAGCATGAGAGTGCATGTAAACAGAAAATTAAATACTGTAATATAGATCAAGAACAAATATTGAACAGTTGTTACTTAAATTTGGAA
This sequence comes from Leucinodes orbonalis, assembly GCA_019425675.1. NCBI lineage: Eukaryota > Metazoa > Arthropoda > Insecta > Lepidoptera > Crambidae > Leucinodes > Leucinodes orbonalis. The sequence goes on from PQWD01006284.1 coordinate 48,781, forward strand.
TGAAGTTTGTAGATCTATTGATACTCCTATTGAATGTAAATTAAATCTTGAAAAAGCTGAGAATTGTTTAACAGATATTCCTATCAAAGATTGATAAGTTCAATGTACTTAGCTGTTCTGTCTAGACCTGACATAGCTTATTCCATTAGTACTTAGTCAATTCAATAATTGCTATAATGAGACTCATTATAATCTAGAAAGCTAAAAAGAATATTTAAAAATTACATAAAACTAAACATTATTGTTTGAAATATAGTAAACATAAGAATGTAGAATTAGAGGATTTGTAGATGCCGATTGGGCAAGTGATACCTTAGACAGGAAATCCTACACTGGTTTCTGCTTTACTATGGCTGGTTCTGTGATATCATGGCAGAGCAGGAAGCAGAAGACTGTATCCTTATCTAGCACTGAAGCTGAGTATGTAGCTTTATCAGAGGCAGCTAGGGAAGCATTTTTAATTTGTATTGTGATAATCAGAGTGCATTAAAATTGTCTTCAAATCAGCAGTCGCTGAATAGAACTAAGCACATTGATGTACGCTACCATTATATTAAAGATGCTGTAAAGAATAATATAATTCATGTGATATATATGTCAACCCTCGATATGCCTGCTGATCTTTTAACTAAAGGTATATTATCTACAAAGCATTATAAATTTTTAGGAATGATAGGTCTTGTTCCTAATTAAAATGTATGTTTGTTAATTGTGTTACTATTTAGAAATATTTTGTTAAGTAGGGGTGTTATGTTATGTTATGTATTAAAATAAAAATCGCTATGTATTTGTTTTATTTTTTGAATTAAATTATTAATGTTAATGTTCATTTTTGATACTGATTGTTAAAAGAGCGGTTCTTTCCACTACAGGCATTTTCGCCTAAAGGGAAGTTCCCACAAGGAATTTGTTACTTAGATTAAGTTACTGAAATAAAATATTTGTATTTGTATTTGTATGTATCTGTACCAAAATGTTTCTATCATACTAGTAGCGCCATCTATGATATGTATAGTGATGTAAGCGGTAAAAGTAAATGATATAACTAGCGACGATTTATCTATCAACTACGGCGTGCCCCAAGGCAGCATTCTTGGCCCTACCCTCTTTTTACCACACAGCCATGTCATCTCTTTTGCAGATGATACTGCTCTTACCTTTACAGCTGATTCCTGGTCCGAACTACAAGTAGTAACACAGAAAGGGCTTAACTCCGTTCTATCTTGGTTGATTGCCCACAAGCTTACCTTAAATATTACAAAAACAAAGTTTATTACTTTTAGTATAAGCCCGACCACGCAATCTTCAACTAGTCCATCCTTAAAAATACATAATTGTGCTAATTGGTCACTGCCCACTTGCCAGTGGCCGTCACTCTCATCAGTAGATGAAATAAAATACCTAGGAATACCATAGATAAGTGCCTTACCTTCAAGAGCCACATAAATCTACTAACGGGAAGAATACGTAAGCTCATTTATGTTTTTAAAATCTTGAGACATGTAGCATCTCCAATAATCATACAAAATGTATACTACGCTTTATGTCGTTCAATACTGATGTATTGCATCTCATGTTGGGGTGGAGTCTCAAAAACTACTCTGAAACCCCTTGAAGTAGCACAACGAGCTGTTCTAAAAGTAGCAACTTTTCGATCTATACAATTTCCGACAAGAGAACTCTACAAGATTTGTAACGTTTTTGAAAAGTTCTAGACCTAGCCTAATCTTAGGTAATACGAGGAACTCAGAGAAAGACGTGTTGATTTACGAACATTTACTCAAAGACAAACGGTACAGTCAAATCCACCTACCGACATACATTTTATTTATGGCTACCGACATTACACCTCCACCCTTAATTCTAGGCTCTCATGTTATCATGAGCTTAGTATTACCTAATATTGTCTAACCTTATTCTATTACAATTTAGATTGCTACTACTAATCCTGGTTTAATTTAGAAGGTACTTACTCTAAACATCCAACCTTACCTATTGCAAATATTTATTACCTGTACTGTATTCTCTCACAGTAGGGTCTAAGCAGAATAAGTTATTACAATAATTGATAACCTTATTGCTATTATTATAAAATTTTACCTTACAAGCTACTTAATTAATCTATATCGAGGCCACATCTCTTTGGCTGTGTACGTGTTCGCTTAGTGATTATTTGAGGCGATTGTGACGGGAGATTAGAGTCGGAATTGGTAACGCTTATTGTGTTAGGATTAGTATCCGATTTTCTACATGTGGGAGATACCGTCGGTATAAATTCCTCCGGATCATCCTCCTGTCTATTATGAGTCTCCTCTGCAACCAAGGACTCCCTTCTGTCATCTGCCGTCACATTCTGCCGTTGCGACACTGTACGGTATATCTACGTGATAATGTAAACCTATTACATGCATGTATGTATCAATATTCATTTAGTATATAAACCAATATTTTAGATTAATAAAGACAGTATTTACTCATCATTCGTGTGTGTCATTTCTACTCTCCCGATACCATCCTTATATGGCGACCCTGCCTAAGGAGTCAATTCGCGTTAGTGGTACCACGCTCCCAAATATGGTGTACTAAGAATAAACAGTGAGCGTTCTTCAATCTTTTAATAACTATGGCACTTTTCACATTGGAAATATTCGTGATTGACGTCGTTGCAAATAAACTTTTGGGTAAAAAGGACAACAATGGGCGGAAAATCATCTAAAGGTCAAGGCGTCATCATTGCACAAAATGCTGGTGCAGGCGGAGAAAACCATGCTGCTGTGCTTCAAGAGATAAAAACGCACATTAGCTACAACAATTATATCGTGGGTGCAATCTGCGTGTTCCTGTTGATTGGAGGTCTTATACTTCTATATGTCTTCTACCGGCGATGCCACGGCAAGTGGATACAAGAGGCAATACAGACGCACTCTATGCAGCGATCTTTGTCCTTCCTGCGTCGCGAGAAAAACAAGCTCGAAGATGGAACTAAAGTGTAAAGTGCTGTGCAATATGTGTTGTGCGCGTAAATAAAAAAATAATAATAACGTCCTACAGTGTATAATGGTATGTAGAGACTGTAAGAAAACAAATGATACGTGCGTATTTATATAAAAAAAAGCATACTGACCTTATAACATGTTATATAACTATTTAATCGCATTTATCGATACTTAAAATTATACTAAAAATATTTACTAATACTTAAACCTAACATATGGTATGGAAAAACATTTTATAGACGTATACAATGTGCTAGAGATACGAAAGTACCTAATAAAAATAGTCCTAGTAGAAGAAAAGGAATATTGTCGTAAATAAAATAAAGGAAGCTGATCTTCTAGTAAACAAATTAACGTATTTTTGAATAATTTTAGTTTAAAAAAAAAGTATTGCGAGCAACGATCAATGTTTAATCGAGGAAATTAGCAATAATTTAATTCATTATATGAAGAAATTATAGATTGTGTTCTACCAAGTCCTTAAATCAAAAGAAATTAAAATGGCTGACTTTAATTTAAAAATAGCTATGAGTTTATTACCAGTTGCGTCTGATGAGAGACAGTATATTGAATTTAATCGATGTATCGAATATTATTCATCTGAGATAAATCACGTGTCGCAATCAAAATGAGTCAATTTCATATTAAAAAATAGACTATCAAGAGCGGCAAAACTCAAACTGTGTCCTAATTATAGCGATATAAAAACTCTTATCCAAGATATGAAAGCGCAGCTGTTGCCGAAAAGTCAGCAACAGCTATACAACGTCGATTAATAAATTTCGACAAAACAATTTGACTATAGATGAGTTGTAGAGAATTATCGGAAATGTTTGTCAATCTAACTATTTCTCAATCAGAAGGGATAATGAAAAATTTAAGATATAAAATCCTTAAACGAAAAGCAGGCCATTAAAACTTTGCTGACGGGTTAAGAAAATCAAAAATTAAGCACAATTATCTCGGCTAGGAATTTCCAATCTTTAAAGGACGCTATACAGGCGGCCGTTGACGAAAGTCTTCATCTCCAGCCCTTGAAGGTTCAGTTATGACTTTTAATAATCGTTTTAAAACTTATAGAGGCCGATGGAATAATTATTCGGGAAGGAGCCATACATCCCACCGCGGAGGTCGATCGCGACCTCCCCAACGTGAGTTCTCAGCCCAAATCAGCCTATCAGGGAACGAGTCGTGGATGGAGGAACATCCCGGCCAGCTCTCGGGGAGCCTCAAGATCATTTTACAGGGTCGAGGTAAGTCAACTTCAATTCTTTTAAAAGTCGCGAACAACACATCATACTTTGACACAGGCTGAAACGCAGCCCACTAATAATCCTAATGAGTTTATTAACGAAAATAAGTTTTTTCGTGACTAAAAATGCTACATTATCTGGAAATGTACAACAAAACATGTGTTTGATTAATTTAAATTCACGTAACAATTATTCATACTCGTGGTTAATTGATACCGGTGCTTCAATTTCAGTTCATGTAAAGCTAGTGGCATACTGGGACATGACTTTTTAAACAAATACAAGTCGATACTTAATTTTAGTAATAACACTTTAACATTATGGAATAATACTTACAGAACAACTATACCTTTGACTTTACAAAATAATACTTTACATTTACCAGCTAGGACCGAAACTATTCACTTTATTAATAGTTCCATTCAGGAAGAAAGTGTAGTTTGCGCATCAGAACTACTTGAAGGTGTCTTTATGGCTAGTACATTAGTGAAACCCCTTTGCGGAAAAATTCCCGTTCGAGTAATAAACACCACCGATTCTGATATTACTTTGAATGATATTACGCCAACCATTCATAGTTTAAATGACTATAAATGTTGCTCTTTTGGAAAAAGTGTTCAAAATTCAGACCGCGTTCGGAAAATATTATCCTCACTTTGTTTACAACATTTAAATGAAGAAGAACAACAATCAATCGAGAGCATATGCGCAAAATTTTCAGATTTATTTTTTTTACCAGGAGATAAATTAGGTACAACGAACTTATATTCTCATACAATTACCTTAAAACCAAACACGGCGCCAGTGTACACCAAACCTTACAAGCTACCGTATTCACAGAAAGACGAAATTAAAAAACAAATAGATCAAATGTTAGACCAAGGAATTATAGAACCGTGTAGTAGTGAATGGTCCAGTCCAATCCTTTTGGTACCTAAGAAAGTTGATAATCACGGAAATAAAAAGTGGCGTCTTGTAATAGACTATCGCAAGTTAAATAACTCCATACAGGACGATAAGTTCCCGCTACCAGAGATATCTGATATACTGGACTCTCTTTCAGGTTGTACTTATTTCAGTCATCTAGATTTATATCAAGGTTTCTATAACGTTAATTTAGAGTCATCATGTAGAAAATACACGGCTTTCCATTCTGGCCAGTATCAAATGACCAGAATGCCCATGGGACTTAAGACAAGTCCAAGTTCTTTCTCCCGGATGATGACTATGGCGATGACAGGGTTAACTTATGACAAATGTTTAGTATATTTGGATGACTTAGTTATCTTAGGACGAAATCTGAGCCAGCACAATAAAAATCTTATAGACGTATTTCAGAGATTACGTAAGGTCAACTTAAAACTTAACCCATCTAAATGCAATTTTTTGCGAAAAGAAATGTTATATTTAGGTCATATAGTATCAAGTAAAGGCGTGTTGCCCGATCCGGAGAAAATAAATGTTGTGAAAAATTACCCAGTTCCAAAAATTCTGATGAAGTTAGACGTTTCGTAGCATTTGCCAACTATTATCGCAAGTTTATCCCAAACTTCGCTCAAAAAGCCTATCATCTTAACGTGTTATGTAGAAAAAATATTACATTTAACTGGGACTCAAATAGTCAAACAGCTTTCGAATCTTTGAAAAAAAGTATAATTACTCCACCTTTGCTTCAATACCCAGACTTTTCGGAAAAAACCAGTTTATAGTACAAACAGACGCATCCGGATATGCAGTAGGTGCTGTTTTATCCAACGGCGATGGCAGGCCCGTCGCGTATGCTAGTAGGAGTCTTAATAATGCGGAAAAAAATTATCCCACAGTGGAAAAAGAGCTTTTAGCTGTGGTATGGGCGGTTAAACATTTCAGACCGTACTTGTATGGCCGAAAATTTAAAATAATCACGGACCATAAGCCCTTGTGTATTTATTTAATATGAAGGAACCTTCGAGTCGATTGCTTAAGTTTCGACTAGCTCTCGAAGAATACGATTTTATTGTAGAATACATAAAAGGTAGAGAAAATGTGGCTGCAGACGCATTATCTCGCCTAACGATATCCAGTAATGAATTAAAAGACATGCACAATTCATTATTTGTAATGACACGTGCCCAAACTAAACGATCAAATAAAAATTTTTCGAATGAAATACTTACCACTGATGATTGGTCTGATCAACCAAAAGTCGTGGAAAGCCATTTCAGGCCGAAAAATTCAGTCGAATTGTGTTTTATTGATAAAATTCGCCTAACAAAGATTAGGAAATGTTTTAAAGTAACTTATGAAACAAAAGTTTTCACGTATATTGCTGAAAAATCAATTATTTACATAAATCCAGCTTGTCAATCACAAATTACGCGAGCCGAATTTGCGAGACAGCTGAATAGTCTATGTAACAAAATAAATATAGAAGTTGTTTACTTTATGAAAACTAAAAATAATGCAATATTTGTCAATAAGTTAGCTAACGAAATAAAAAATAATAAGAATTGGAAAGGACCGCGATTATGTATTTTAAAAGATATAGAAAGGATAGAAAACAAAGATGATAGAAAAATAATTTTAAATGATTTTCATATTTTGCCTACAAGCGGTCATGCAGGCAAAAGACGAATGTTTAATAATATTAAAAAATACTATTTCTGGCCAGGTCTAGAGTCAGACGTAGCTAATTTTGTAAAAAAATGTTCTTTGTGTCAAAAACAAAAATATACAATCCAGGTGAAAGAGCCAATGGCAATCACCTCGACGGCTCATTCAGCCTTCGAAAAAGTTTTCTTAGACTTAGTAGGTCCCCTCGATAGGGATTATTATAATAATTATACATATATACTCACAATACAATGTGAGCTGTCAAAGTATGTTTGTGCGTTCCCATTGGTTACAAAAACATCTACAGAAGTAGCACGTGCATTTGTAAATAACTTCATTCTTCAGTACGGTGTACCAAAGGAGATAGCGACAGACCGGGGCACTGAATTTATGGCAGACACCATGCAAGAGGTATGTAAACTTCTTAATATAAATAAACTTAACTCTACAGCCTACCACCATCAGAGCATCGGGGCCCTAGAAAACTCTCACAAGAGTTTAGGTGCCTTCCTACGTATACAAGTTGAAGGAAGACCCGATACGTGGAGTACATGGCTGCCATTCTGGTGTTTCGCATATAACACATCTGTCCATACATCTACGAAATTTACACCTTTTGAACTAGTTTATGGAAAAAATGCAATTTACCTAGTAATTTAAGCAAATCAATTGACCCACTTTATAATCACGAAAGTTATCCTTTAGAACTTAAGTATAGATTACAGATTTCGCAATCGGAAGCGCGTGAAAATTTACTTTTTGATAAGTTAAATAGGAAGTGTAGGTATGATAAATATATAAATCCTATAAGCTATAAAGAAGGTGATTTAATATTAATAAAAAACGAAACTGGTAATAAACTCTCAGATTTGTATTCGGGACCTTATACGGTCATTCGAGATTTATCACCAAATGTTGAAATAAATAGAAATGGAAATATAGATTTAATACATAAGAATAGAACTAAGCCATACCACGCGTAGAATGTGATGCATTCATATACAGTATATTTATATTTGACGACCCATTTGGTGTTGCGGTTGAGAGGTCGGCCGCAACACCAAGGGTTCCGGGTTCGATTCCCGGGCAGTACAAACATTTGTGTGCATGAACATCTCTGTTTGTAATGGTCTGGGTGTTTTCTATGTATAATATGTATGTATTTACAAACAAAAAAAAGTATATATGTATGTTTATCCGTTGTTTAGTACCCATAATACAGGCTTAACGCTTAACTTGGGGCTAGATGGCGCTGTGTGAATGTCAGTGGATATTTATTTATTTATTTATTTACAGTATCATATTACTGTGCTATTTTTAGCTCATGCATTTACCATGCACTCATGTTAGTATTCTAATTATTTAAGTTTAAATCAATACAACATTCATTTTTATGGTACCATTTAAATGTGTTATTTTAAAGAATTTCAATAAAATTATATTGTAATTAGAAATAAAATAAAAAATACATATTTTTATTTTATTTTATTTTTACCGAGGAGATGTACGGTATGTCTACGTGATAATGTAAACCTATTACATACATGTATGTATCAATATTCATTTAGTATATAAACCAATATTTTAGATTAATAAAGACAGTATTTACTCATCATTCGTGTGTGTCATTTCTACTCTCCCGATACCATCCTTATAACACCGTAACCTCCTCTTCGCTCCGATTGGTATCCGTCGATGGCACCGAGTAGCTTGAAATACGCGATCTCCGTCTTAACTGGTCTATGTGTCGTTGAATATGCCTACCGTTATCGCTCTCCACTACATACCTACGAGAACCGTCTTTGGAAATTATTGTACCCTTGACCCATTTTTGATTGCCACTGAAGCTCCTAGCCCAAACCGGTTCGCTAGGTGAGAGCGCGCGCTGCGTCCCCCCCGCCCCACGCACCTGTCGAAGCTGGGCGTTGCGCACGCGCTCCTCCAGCGCTCGGTCACTACGCAGGAGATCGAGTCGCGACCTGAGGTTTCGTCGTTGCAATAACATCGCCGGACTATCACCTGTAGTACTATGTATACTATTTCGGTACGCCAACAGGAATGTTTGCAAAGCTGTATCTACATCTACGCCATCCCTATGTGCCTTTTTTATCGCCCGTTTACACAGTTTCACCGCGTTTTCAGCTGCCCCGTTTGAAGAAGGGTGATACGCAGGTGAAAATGATTGCTGTATGCCATTCAAATTTAAAAATGTTCGAAATTCCGTACTTGTAAAGGGTGGACCTTGGTCAGAAACTATTTCCTTCGGTAATCCAAAGCGTGCAAACGTTCCTCTTAGTATTTTTATGACTGCCATAGCATTAGTCTTTTGCATTTCAAAAATCTCTAGCCATTTTGAGCTTGAATCGACTAAGACTAAAAATGTTATACCCATATACGGACCAAGAAAGTCTAAATGTAACCTGCTCCACGGCTCGGTGACATACGGCCAGGGTGTCGGCGGCGCGCGCGGCGGCGCTTGCGCCTCCGCTGCGCAGGTCTCGCACTTCCGACACACCGCCTCTAATTCAGTATCTAGGTTAGGCCACCAAACATAACTTCGAGCCAATGATTTGGTTTTAACTATTCCCATATGACTAATGTGTAATTGTTTTAAAACGGTGTCCCGTAATTTGCTAGGAATTATTATTCTATATCCCCACATTATGCAGCCGCGATCTATGTACAACTCGTTTCTTTTATGAAAGAAGGGCTTAACTGGTTCCTCCTGACAATCTATTGGCCAACCAGATTGAATATAGCCCATAACCTTGCTTAATATGCTATCTTTCGTCGTTGCGGCTTTAATTTCGCTATTAGTCGTAGGCAGGAAATTTTCCACAAAATTTAAATACGTTATTTCCTTACTTTCCTTATTTTTTGTTGCACTGTCATTTTTTTGCGGTAATCTAGACAACCCATCGGCACAATTTCTAGAAGAAGGAACATACTCAATTTCGTACCGGTAACCTGTTAACAGTATCGCCCATCGTTGTAACCGCGACGCTGCCATTACGGGTATACCCACCTATCACCAAAAATGTAGGTCAAGGGCTTATGATCTGTTCTTAAAATAAAGTTACGTCCATACAAATATTGATGAAATTTACGAATTCCGTATACAATAGCCAAAGCCTCCCTATCTATTTGCGCATAGGCACGCTCTGCCGGCGATAACGTACGCGACGCGTACGCGATAGGCCTTTCCCCGGCTGGCGTCACGTGGGATATCACCGCGCCGACGCCCACGCCGCTCGCGTCCGCCGTCATTACTAAGCGTAACTCGGTCGAGTAATGTATTAGAACCTCACTTGAACTTAATGCTCGTTTTATCTGCCCGAAAGCAGCCTGACAATCCCCGCCCCATTCGAATTTCACTCCAGATCTTAATAATCTGTACAGTGGCGTTAAAATGGTGCTAACATTCCTTACGAACTTGGCGTGGTACATGACCATTCCTATGAAAGCACGTAGTTCTGACACATTGCTTGGTGGAGGGGTGCATTCTATAGCTTTAATTTTGTCTGTGCAGGTATGCACGCCCTCTTTTGTGATCACATGACCTAAATAATTTACTGAGTCCGCGAAAAAGGTACACTTTTCTTTCCTAACTCGTAAGCCGCTAGCCTGCAACCTCTCAAAGACGGTATTTAAATTATTTATGTGTTGCGTAGAATTACGGCCAGTTACGATTATATCGTCTAAAAATACCCCCACGTACGGTAGATCAGCAAATAATTGTTCTAATCGTCTTTGAAAAATACCTGGGCTCGAAGACAGACCATACACCAGGCGATTATATTTAAACAAACCTTTATGCGTGTTTATCACCGTATATTTACTCGATCCCGTCTAATTCGAGTTGGGCGTAAGCCTGTGAAAGATCAATTTTTGAAAAACGCTCCCCCCCATGCAATTGGGCTAGTAAATCTTCTACTTTAGGTAGTGGATAGCGATCAACTTCTATAACTTTATTCAATGTTAGTTTATAATCTGCGCATATACGAATAGTGCCATTTTTTTTACCACTGGTACAATCGGCGTGGCCCAATCGGAGCTGTCCACCGGCGTGAGAATGCCGTCTCGCACGAGGTCATCCAGCGCGCGGCTCACGGGCTCGCGCAACGCATACGCCAGGGGGCGCGCGCGCAGGAAGACCGGGCGTGCGTCCGCACGTACGCGGATGCTCACCCGCCCGCCGGTGAACCGGCCTAAGCCGTCCGCGAACACATCAGAGAATCTGGAACTAAACTTTTTTATGTTGAACTCTTCGCAAACGCTGTTTACCGAGCTACTAACATCTACCATCGGTAATTGAAGATTCAGGACAGTAACCACTGTCTACCCAGTAATGCTGACTTAGCGCCGCGTAATACATATAAATTTAAATATTTATACTGGTTGTTGTATGATACTAAGGACGGATTAAACCATTGGACGTACTAATTCTCCTGTATAATACTTAATATTAAATCACACTTCTGTAAGTTTAAATTATTAAAATATTTGTCATAAATTTCTTTACTTATGCATGACACCGCGCTGCCTGTATCACATTCCATTGTAATCTGTCTACCTTGAACGTCTACTTTCACTAAAATTGGCTTACATTCTTTCAATGACAATTGGTTGAGAGCTACTTGTATCGATGTTACCTCCTCGCTGCCGTCACTCGATGAATTTCTCCAGGCTATTTCTTCGTCCGCCGCGTTGACGCTGTGCTGCCCAACTATATTTGGACACATTCTGCGCAGGTGTCCTTGCCGATTACACACCTGCACACGTATTTGGCGAACTGGCACTGTT
>PQWD01006285.1:0-12400 GCA_019425675.1 Leucinodes orbonalis
AATGTATATTGTAGTTACCTGAATCAGCGAGAGGTGAGCTGTTTGACTACCAGAGTTCCCGTCGTTCGAAGAGCGAAAAGTCGAATGAAAGTACTGAGCAAAGAGGTCACAGATAGTATCCCCTGTGTCAGCACGAATGTCCTGACAGTGCATAACTGCGGGCAGCCCACCAGATTTTTGTTTACTTTTAACATAAGAGTAAAATGCTTTAGGGTCGGTTATAATAGATGATTCTATTTTATGAATATAATTTTCATAGCAGTCCTTTTCAATGTTAACAGCCCTATCGCGCAATAAAGAAAAGCAATGGTAGTCTGAGCGGTTACCATATACTTTGTATTTCTTACGGAATTTATTTTTCTCTTTAGTATTTTAATTAGTGCCGAATTATACCAGGGGGTAGCTCGCAGGATATACAAGCTTGGTCGGTATGTATTTATCCCTAAGGTGATAAAAATATCATAAAAATAAGTAACAGCTAGTTCAACAGAGCTCCCAGACGACAGCGGTCCCCAATCAATATTATTTAATTCAGAACAAATCGATTCATAATTGCCACATCTATACATGTATCTAACAGTAGGTTTATTCGAAAGGTGCGGCAATTGAATATTATCGAACAATATACAAAGAGGAACGTGGTGGGAATCGGCCGGTACGAGGGGCGATCGCAGCGCGCGACTTTTATGGTGAATTCGACAAACATAAATCCAATATCCGGTTGGAGTTATTACAGCAGGAGTTGTATTGACCGAGACCACATGTATCAAAAGTCAATTAAATCGGTTACATAACCCTTGTAATATCAGTCGGTAAATATACTTCATCATTACCAGAATTAATCCATTCAACCGTGTCAGCGAGATTAAAGTCTCCCAATATTAAAAACTTATCTGATGGTTGGCTAAGAACTATTTGAGATAGCTGAGATGCAAAATTATTTAACTGAACACTAAACCAGCATTGTCGTCACATAAGTATACAATACCTAAATGCAGGTGACCATGGTTTAATCCAACGAAATGTAACCCATAAGTCCCGCGAGATACTCGCCAGTCACCTGCTCCGTACAATGAGATCCCGTCTTACGCGATCAGACTGCCATATAAAGTTTTAGTACGAGAGTAGTAAACAAATACTTCCTTCAAATGAGTTCATGGTTTTAACAAATTACCGTAATATCTAAAACTATTGTAACGGTAAAAATCAATATTCTTTCAACATTTATCTACAAAATATTACGCCTGAGTAATAATGTAACTTTCAAACCCGATGAGATGTTCGAAACGCTTGGAGTTTGGTAGAGGAAAGTCGGGGATATCTGGCACAAAATGGGGGAGACCTATGTCCAGCAGCGGACCGCCATAGAAACGAAAAGAAATATGGAATAAATAACTTGATATGGAGTAAGAAAAGTACACGAAAATACAGGCGAAAATATATGTTTTTGTTAACTTATTTGTGCTGACGATATTTAGAATTTGTTTTTATTGTTTCAGGTATAAAAGAGCAGATGTGGCGGATACCATTACCAAAGCGGGAAGCTAGTTCATTCTACCAATAAGTCGTCCGAAAAAATAACAGTTTACCCAGTTAAGACAAAATGTGTACAAATATTTGTTGGTTCAAATAATAGTTTTGATTTCATTTAATAGATATAACAATGATTCTTTTTGATGAATCATTTGACCAAAAAAACTCCTCAAAAATGATATTTAGCTTGGTTTATAATAAAAATACGTCAGGATCCTATATCGAATAAGGGAGGTAAGTATCCTTTAAGACACACCAATTATAATCTTATTTACATGAGCACCGAACAGGAACATAAGTACTGGTTATGTCATACAATTTACATATTGTTCTCAAGCAGCTAGTAAGTACGCTGTAACTACGTAATCAACTTGTTTATTGATTTTATTTGCACAAACTATAAGTTCGTAAATCCACGAGAAGACGCGCGCGTCGCCCGCGGCCGGCGCAGTTTTGTTAATCCTACACTAGGGTACGTCTAGTATACATGTTACAGTCAAAGACTGCAAAATTAGTCAATAAGCATTTAGACCGATCGCCACCGTCAATACCCTTAATTTTGCTTGGGATTGCGCCTTTGATAACCTCATTTTGCAGCACACAACGCGAAGCATTTATTCACGGCGCGCCGATCTTAATTGTGTGTACTTCAACTTATTTTAGTGGAAATTATAGTCGCAGATTGTCGTTCCGTCAGGCTGACTTACTGGACCCTATAAGTTAAAATATTTACGTCAAATTAGCATCAATTTTATATAAGCGAAGGTACCCGCTCACGACTAGGTGGGCTGTCTGCTTTATAGCTAGTGTTGCCGCTCGATAGTTAACTATCGATAGTCTACCGAAAGGATATCAATAGCCAATAGTATCGATAGAGGTTCAAGTGAAAACTATTGGCACAGAGGCATTTTCGATACTATTGAAGCTTGATATTAAATTGACTATCGATAGTGATGGATAGTACCGATGGCCGCTAGAGCAGACGAGTTCTAGAGTGTAGACCGCATCTTGGCAAGCGTAGCGTAGTACACCCGGACCGAGGGACCGACGACTTGCGAAAGATAGGTTGCAAGATAAGTAGAAGTATCGATACTATTGCTTCTGACTATTGCCAATCCTAGGTCTATTGACAGTATAGATCATTTTCATAGCTTTTATTAAAATGATCAAACTAGTGTTAAGGTACTTGTAGGTACTGTATAGGCATGTGTACTGTGGTGTGCCATGGCATTGTTGACAGCCGGCCCCGGGATACATTTACTGAGCGGTTAGCGGGCTGCAATCACAGATACCCTCATTGTGGCTCGCGGAAAATTTATTTATGACTGAGGATGGGTACGGCGAACCTCGACTTTGATCAACCTAGAGCTTAGACTTTTATCCCGACTTTGGCAAAGGTTTTAACAACATAAAAAAACTTTCCGATTCAATACGTAAAAGTAAAAATAATTATGTTATGATACGTATCTCCTGCAAAAAGTTGCCGAATTCAAAATCATTAAAATATGCAAAACTCAATATGCATTATAATTACTTGCACACTGTCCACCTCTCCCACTTCATTTCTTCTTTGGGCCTGCTGGAAGAGATTTCATAATGGAATAAGCAGTGCTTTATCGATTTTTCCATGTATTTTTTTTGTAATGTGTCACTATGCGCAAAAATTATTAATTCAATAAATATTTTTTGCTCTCTCTCTTTCTCTCTTCAACCTATCGCAATTCACTGTGGACACAGATCTCCATTCTGCACCAGATATCCCGGTCCGCTTATCACCATTCATATCCAGACTCCATTTACTACCTTCACAGTCAGTCTCGCACCGGACGACGTCTACACTAGCTTGACAAGACGCGGTTTCCATTCCAAAAGAAATATATTACAAACATTTGAAAGAATACTTTTTTGTGTATATAAAGTGCATTCCTAATGAATATTTTATGTTAATGAAAACAAAGGGAATAAATTTATTATTTATGCTACGTACATTCCTAAGGAATACAATTGCTTAATGAAAACAGAAACAAACGTTATCCTCCGTATTATGTTCTAAGCAAAGTGCCCTCAACTTTAAGCCCCTAATCAAATGCCGTAATGGCGTTTAGATTAAGAAAGTCGCACAACAGACGCTCGGTGACTTGCAATTGTCGCAACTTTCGCTAGAATAATTATGAGAGGCAAGTTGTCGCGAGGGCCGTCACTCCGGCATTGTCCCCGGACTTACAATTAATTGTGTCCTGCCGCGTGCGCGGGCCCTTGGGAACAAGTTCACTTCTAAAGTTTAAAATAACAACGATTTTAACGGACTTATCATCATCATTTACTTAGTGGTAGAATCTATACTGAGTCGTGTAAATAGGTACCACCGCAGTGCCAGATATCGTTCCGTGGAATAAGAGTGCTATGCACATCTGTGTTTCGGAATGAGGGCACTGTAGCTAGTGAAATTACCGGGTATGAGATATCTAACATCTGTCGTCTCGGGTGATGGGCGCAGTGCGGTATTGATGGAAAAAAGTAACGGTGTATCAGTTGTTGGTCTCCTTCAATGCTGCTCTATCATGGTCAGGTGTTTCACTTACCATCAAATGAGTATCCTGACCGTCCTGTTCACGTCGTAACTTAAAAAAATCATGAGCCTATAACATCCCACTGTATAGCATAGGCGGGTAGGCCTGCATAGTCACAGCATAACTTTTGGAAACTGGTCGTATCACACCACACACGCACAATGTGGATGGGTGTGTGTTAACGACTGCAATCTAAAGAAGGTAGCCGGAACTTAGTAGCTTCACGTTTTAACCGAAGCCCGGAATTGTTTTCCTTTAGAGAATCGGGTGACTCATTTTTCTATTGAGCCTGCAATTTCATAACCAATCTGGCAAAAAAATAGTACGAATTCAATTTGATCTTTAATTAAATTATGAACTTATGTACCTACCTACTTTTTTCACTGGTTGAAAGTGGAATAAGCTGCCGGTAGGATATGGAGTTCAAAAACTCGCCGGTAGAGTATGGAATAGAAATCTGTAGAATGTAAAAAATACTCACCGGTAGAATGTGTAAGTACCCTAAACTGGCAAAAATCGCACAAACTGACTTTCACTATGCCGTGAGTCCAAATCGAATCCACGTACCCCGGATCCCGCAGCGATCTGAGCCCAACGCTTTCACCACTAGACCATCAATACAGTTAGTTGACGAACTCATTTTGCCGAATTCTATTCGTTCAAAACAGTAACAGGTTAAAATGTTTCATTCAAGGCAATTTTCATTTGACGCTCTAAGATTATAGCAGGGGCACTCGCCAAGTTGCGCTTGCCATAGAATCGGATGGAGCGCGAGATTCAAAGTTTTTGTCGCCGAATGCATTGCTCGGAGTTAAATTGAGCATTTATAGCAAGTCTTGAATAATGCTATGCTAAATATTTCCTGTGCCGGGTGTGGGGAGGGGTCGAATTATTTATTAAGCGGTTGTCTCTGTACGAGTCGTTTATAGGTACCACCGCAGTGCCAAATACAGGGCACTGTAGCTAGTAAAATTACCGGGTACAAGAGACCTAACATCTGCTGTCTGGAGTGACGGGCGCATGGATGGAGAATAATAACTATCAGTTGCTGGTCTTCATCAATGCCGTTCGGTCATGGTTATGCGTATTACTTACCAGGTGAGCAATCTGACCGTAATATAAAATCATGGTAAATATTTCCTGTGTCGGGTGCGGGGAGGGTTTCCGACGTCGCTCCGTCCCGGGGGATGATCCCGGTACATAATTCAACGGAGAAAAATTGTAAGGCCCGCGACGCATTAGCCGCCAACCTCCGGCTGAGTTATAGCGGGGACGACGCCGAGCCAATTGAGCTCGCGTCAGCGGCTTCGGTAATATCGCTGTCTTTTCAATTTTCAACATCATGAGTTTATCATGACTTTTCACTGATGAATTCTAAAATGATACTAATTATACAAGATATATTATTATACGTCTCTTACTCTGCATAAATAGAGAGTTCAATTACGAAGTACTGAAAGATCATAAACTTTTCGCGAAATAGAGGAAATGATTTTCACTTTAATAAAGAGATGAAGGAGAGCGTCGGTGGCTCAATGGTGTGGACTGTCGCCTTCCTACCGGGAGGGCTGAGGTTCAAATCCCGACACGTACCAATGTGTTATCGAATTTTCGAAAATATATGTACGTTATCCGACGCTCTTACGGTGAAGGAAAACATCGTGAGGAAACCTTCATGCACACCTGCGAAGATTCGAAGGTTGTGTGTGAAGTCGTCCAATCCGCACTTGGCCCGCGTGGACGACTAAGGCCTAATCACCCTTTACGTTTAATGAGGATACGGGACGTTTAATGAGGTGATGATGATGAAAGAGATGTAGACTTTACATATGTAAGACTTGATTTCCAAGGAAAGTATTCAATAGTTTATTCAATCAAGTGTTGACACTTAAATGACATGCATGTTTTCATCATAGAAGTATGTTTTAATTGTGTAAATGAATACAAAGCAAATTAATAAATTTAATACTAGCTGAAATACATAATGCGCAATTTAACACCATACTTAATGATTAATCTGGTCTAAGAATCTCAGCAAAGAAGAAATATTCCTTTAATTAAAACGAATTCATGCTCAGGGATCTTACCCGAAACATTCGGCGTAGAACCAAATTCTCTAAATTCTCGAAGTTAAGATCACATAACCTGAACATTGTTAAAATAATAAATATCCACTGACATTCACACAGCGCCATCTCGCCACAAGTGAAGCGTGAAGCCTGTATGACGGGTACTAAATAACTGATAAACATACTTTTATATTTTTTTGCAAATACATACATATTATACATAGAATACACCCAGACAAACAGGCATGTTCATGCACACAACGGAACCCTTGGTGTAGTAGCCAACGTCTCAACCGCTACACCAAATGGGTCGACAAATAACAAGTTCAATGGTAGCCTACTTATAGTGTAACATGATAAACTTTTTAGGAAGTTGCAGCGGGTAAGGATACTCTAGCTGTAGACCTGAAGTTTAATAATAAACTATCAGAAGTGGAACTGGCGCTGACCTTTGCACTAATTGTCGGTTCCCGGGGAGCGAGCCGACTCCGCGCGCCATAGCTCTCGGGTTGGCTTTCATTTACTCCGCATTAGCTAATTACTACTGATTTATGCCGATATAGAAATCTCTTCCATTTAAGCTGGTATGTACGCTCGGAGAAATGGACACGGTATCAGAAGTTCCCGCATTAAATATGCATCCCAACTGATTAGTTATCTATTCATCCTTAAATTTGGTTATAGACAGACAGTATACCAGTGATATTCTGATTGCAGTATACTCAAACTATTTATTCAAACTCAAACAAATAATAAGTTTATTCAATTTTAATTCAATTCAATCTTTAAAAACTACCATGGTTACAAAAAGTTGATTCTACTAGAATACTCCGGCATGTAACAGAGCAGTCAGTCTTTTCAATCGCCAATGATTTAACAAACATTTAAAAGAATATATGAAAGCTATACACAATAGCCTTTCCACGAAACACATGCATTGAATAAGCAGTAATAAAGCACCGAGGTACATTTATATAATTGTGAACAGGTTCATATCAACACTAACAATATAATCCAATAATGCAAAATGAGTAGTGACAAGATATTGCTTACGAAATTACAGCTTATGAAGTAGTGGCTCGCCTCGGGAACAAACCCACGCTCCCATATTTCTAGACGGATAGACAGAATGCCCTATCGACCAACATGTTTTGTAAGGTCTAGCTTTGATCAATATTGTCATAGAAATGTTCTAATATTATTTGACTGAATCATACCAAATGCCTTTATAAAACCTAAATATGGTTTATTGGACTTGTAATATTAGGTGAAATTATTCTACATCATATTGTTGGTCGGAACCTAGTCCGCTTATTAAGTTATGAAGATGTGTTTTTTACTATTTAAACTCAAAAAAGATATTTAAATAAATCTTCATCTGTAGATACTTTTCCGTCACAAATAGTCTGGATGTTTCTATGTATAATATGTATGTATTTAAAAAAAAAAATAAAAGTATGTTTATCAGTTGTTTAGTACCCTAAATACAAGCTCCTCACTTAATATGGGGCTAGATGGCGCTGTGTGATCGTCAGTGGATAATAATTATTTATAATTTTGTATGGACAATTATATTTTTATTTTATTTTTAAAGAATCTGACACCTGCTCGGAAAAAGTAGGATCTTTGATAAGTTGCTTACCATACTAAGCAATCTGATTATTTTAAACGTCACGCTTCCTGCCGACTACCATGCTCTCTAGCTCGGCCAGGCTCAGTACATTTACTGAACCACCTATTTAGAGTCTAAATCTCTTCATTGGTAATCATTGGGGGAGGTATTTATTCAGCCATCGACTTCATGGCTATAGTAATTAGGTCACACACATAATTCTTCAACACAATTTAATTTGAAATAAAAAATCAATTAGGAAAGATAAAAGCTTAATAAAAATGTATAGATTCAACTCATTTATAGAGAGTTCCAAGAGCGTTTGTCTGCGGGGAGTGAGCGCGCCGCAAACGGTAAGAAGTAGTAAAAGTAATCAGCACGCTAATGCCTTTTCCTTTGCGAATGTAAAGCTGCGAGGAACAAAGTTCCGAAGTGAGAGCGCTCGTTTGCGCTGCACACTGTTTGTCCAAACAGACGGATCCCGCCGCGCGGGAGCGACACGATTCGCTTTGTTTTACTTTAATCATTATTAATTTAATCCTTAATTCACCGGTGGATAGAAAAAGCGTTGTGTCGATAAACGGTTTTCTCATAATTTTGAAAGACATTAACATTTCCCCACTCAATGAGGTCGAAAATGTATTTTTGTCATACTTACAAAATAGCATTCACTATTCGCTATTCTTTTTTTTTATACTTTCAATGTACCGAAAGACACGTACCATGAAGATAAATCTAACGACACCTCATATGTTAAAATCCACCAATCCGTTGAGGCTGCAGCAGGGAACATAGAAATCTACATACATACGCTTGAGTAACATAACCCTCTTGCGGCAGTCGGGTAAAAAGCAAAAAAATTAAGTTCAAACTAAATGCATCAAATTTGAGATTAAATCGGTAACCGTTTTACCGCAGACGATTCAATCAATCGATAATAGAGGATACCTTCTCAAGACAATGGCGGGAGTCGGCGCGGAATAATGACAGGCCTCGGTGCAAGTTAATAACACTTTAATTGCAACCCAGCACCCCCGCGCCCATCCCTGCAGGATGCATGACATGAAACCTATAATTAGGTGTTTACGATCAATTAGGAATGTTGATATCGACAACATGACAATACCTGCACTCGCAAATAGATAATATTGAAATGTAATTATATTTTACATGATGAGCTGGATGAGAAAAGCGGAGGAGCGGGATATCTGGCGCGAAATTGGGGAGACCTATGTCCAGCAGTGGACTGCGATAGGTTGAAGAGAGAGAGAGATTTAGTTAAGATCTAGATGTCTTTTCTATGTCTGAAAACACATTTAGTTTATCTTTGACTAGGAGTAGGTATAGCATAAAAGCAATTAAGATAAAAGTCATAACACATTTTCAAATACATGGGCACACTTTTAATAACATTTAAAATAATATGCATAAATAAGATACGCATTTTTTTACGGCGAAGTGATACCGTATTATAAAATTATAAATTACGAAGTATCCATGCGACGTCACTTACCTTCAGGATTATAATCATCAGCATTGCTTAATATAGTAAATAAATGATTTGAAGAACTTATTACTTGAAGTGTGTTTAAAAATTACAACAAGATATACATGTTCTTAAATTCATTCTTCTACTAATTTATTTGTTGTTAGAAAAAAGTCATATGATTTAGGTAAGCATTAATTAAACCTCAATATCACTAAGTGATAACCAAATCTAACTACGTAATAAAATCTAATTTATATTAAGGTAACATTTAGCTTTAAGTGTATGTTTGTCTCTGATTTCGTGTTGATTGTGCCAGTGATTATCCTAATAAATAAATATAATAATTATACTGCCAAAGATTCAGCGACTTTACATTTAACGTAGTCTCGTGGAGACTCTTTATCAGGCTTGAACGGTCCACTGCTGGGCTCAGGCCTTCTCGCATACTTTCAAAAATTACAAAGACGTAAAGAATCATTTACGAGTATATCTCTACTCCATCTTAGTAAACCATGTTCTCAATCGAGACATCTGCGAGTAAGCGGTGCGTGAGCCACAATATTATTGCATTGATGAGTCCCGCCCTAATGCTCTTCATAATCACTTCATAACAAAAACTTCACAAAACGGAGCGCTCCCAGCGAAAAAACTTTTATTACATAAGTCTTAATAGCGACCAATTTACAAGGAAATTTGGGGCTTTCATAGTAATAATGGTTAAATGTTACGGTATTGAGCGACCGTTATTAGATTTAATAGAGTCAGTGGCGGGCTGCACCTTGCACTTAATCATTATAACATTTATTTAAGAAACTAAAATCTGCTCCCAACTACTGCGTAAAATACTTAATATAAGTACAGTCACAATCGTTCGTGTTTTAAAAATTAATTCTTATATTGTTTTATTATCCAATTTTACAGTATAACGAAGCAAGATTTCGGCTATATATTAAATCTCTCGGTAACTGTTAAAATGTAACTGTTACGATTGCACTAGAAGAATGCTAATTTTCATCTAAAATTTTAGTTTTACACTCTCTTGTCTCCAGCTCCTTACTAGAGTTATTATTATTTGGGATAAAAGCTGAACTTACAAGTATGAAATTAGTAGCTATTAGCGAGTATTTAGTTATTACAGTTATAAAATAACAATGCTCATTACAAGGTAAGTACTTACAGAACGGTGTCAAACAGTTAATCAAAGTTCATTGTGACGTATTGTGAGGAGGGTGCAGCGGAGGAGGCGGGGTGCAAAAGTGCAATGAACCAGAGCTCTACGACTATTTCTTTTGATGGTTATCTTTGTTCACGTCGCTCCGACGGGATATACCCGAGTTTCTTTCGTTATGACTATTCACAGTTGGATGCGGATAACCTTTACAGCTTCATTTGACCGGTGGCGAGTGCATATAGCTCTCAGCCCAAAAAGATTCAACAAGCCGAAGGACATCCCAGAGTGGGACTCGAGCTTTGGCTTGGCTTAGGGCACTGCAAGAGAGACTAGGTAACCTAGTATATATTTGGGGAGGAAAGTAAGTTAAATCTGGTAATTGCCGGTAACACGAATAGAGACTGGTGTAACCTACAGGGATCGTACTCGCAAAGAGCTTTCGGCCCGGCACAAAAGCGGGTCAGCGAGATGTCGCTCATTTTTTCCTTTTGTTGCGCTTTTTCAGCAGCGAGCACTGCGTTGCACTTCTAAACATTTTTTATGGGAAGGAATTTAACAATATTTTCAAATTACGAAATGTAAGAAAAAATATAATTATGATTTTATGCACTCTATAACCAGGAAACTTGTAACTTACAACATTGTTATTATTTAGGTATATTAAACACATACTTTAGATTCGCTCAATAGTTTTAATTTCAACTATCACTGTTTCGACGAACATTGATTGAACGTCCTTAAAGGATTTTGGGAAAGTTACAAAGCTAGAAATATAAAGTAAGTTATCACTGTTATCAGTCAATTAAACATTTTATTTTATATGAAGCTGTAACTGGAACTTTTACTGTAGAATATTTATAAAACAGAAAATTACTTACTTTTACTTATATTATTCAAATACCTACAACAACAGTGGACGTCATATTTTATGTAAGTATGAGGGGTTCGCCGAGTCTCACAAACGATAAGAAGTGAACAAGTAAACGGGACACCATTTTCCAGGCGTCTCGCCCCGAATATTAACGAAATCAAGTCGGCGACAAACAACAGTTTAGCAACAATAACGGCCTAAGTTGGTACATTACCATGTTTTATTTGTATCCTTCGGTCCCCGTCGAAGACGTCCCCGGCGGGACTTAAGCCGGGTCCAGCGACGGTGTTGCCACCTCCTAAAAATACTTTCCCTGCAGCATAATATAAAACCCTTAAAATAACGACAAATGATGTATTATATCCCCCAAAATTATTGAAAATGTGTTTAAAGTTTTAATTATTAAAATAATTATAATCAAATCATATTTCGTATGTTCAGTTATCACAGTAGTAGCATTTATATTTACTACGCGACATTTATTGTGTTCATCATTCACTCGGTATTAATATCGAGAAAACTTATTTTCACTAATACGTACTGTACATTTTATCTAAAATAAAATTAGAAATTTCAGATGGCAAAAAACCTTAAGAACACCGCTAGGTGTTTTTATTAACGAGGAAACGTTTCATCTGATGGTAAATGACGCTGCTGCCCATTTACATTTGCAATACCAGAGGGAACTGAAATGTGTTAATAAGGTTTTCGGTTTCTAAAAATATATTTTCCCCGTAAATTTGGGGAGAAACCCTATCAGCTAGTAACCCTGTCCAACGTAATCCCGTTTATGTCCGCCGCCGCCCGTCACGCATCGGCGCTTCCTTATAAATTGCGCGTCCTTTGAGACGCTCTAATCCTGAAGCTGCAGTAATTCGTGTTTCGTGCGAAGAACTGCGGCAAACTTAAAGTGTTGCGCAAAAAATCAACGGTTTTCGTCTTTGAATTCGCTAGGGCAACGGTGTGGAACGGCAGCGATGCAACTTCGCCGGCTACTAACTAAAGCGACTGAATCTGAAATTTTGAACTTGTTCTAGCGGACTACTAGAATTCAGGGCTAGAAAAACCTAAATTTTAAACAGTAT